>CAUZXS010006730.1:0-94372 GCA_963585895.1 Sepioteuthis lessoniana | reverse complement strand
ACACCAATATTTAATATGAATTTTTTGCTCACTGTTAAATGGTTTCAAGTATTGCTATGTAACTCTAACAATTCAATTTGACATCAGTCATTTGTTTGCACACAGTTCTATTTGGCCCATTGATGGGATCCTATCAGGAACTACCACTCCAGGTTAGAGTGGAAATGAGAATTACTTTCAATGAAGGAGTACTCCACTTTCCTTAGAGCTTCAGGCCTGGAGCCTCAACATCAGATGGTTTGATATGATATCAAGGACACTCGTTGGGGATGTCTTAACTCTCTGCAGAGATCCAGCTGTCGACTTTACTGTATTGTATTAGTACCAAGAAAGATTACTTAAAGCAATAATTATTTAATAAAGATAACAATATTATTAGATACTTGAAACCAGTTCACCGTGGGCAAAATAACGACTATTATTAAATAGAAATAACAACGTGAAAGCATATCCTTATTAGTATTAGGAATGCATTGAATCACACAATTGCATGCAAATTATTTGTATTACATAGGAATATTTGATATCATATAACTGAGCCCCCAAAGACGACTAAACAAAAAATGTAAATATAAACGTACGAAGAACACAATTTTCCAAACTCTTGACAGATCGACATTCCGTTAAAATCAATCAATCAAATTCGGCTGGGGGATTCCCAATCCGACATCGCCTTTAAAACTGCCGGTTAAACTACATTTACATTTTCAACAGATTTTTTTTTTAGTCATGGCTCAGAATTTTAAGGGTTAAACTAGATGTCCTTTTTGCACGGTGTCCAAAACATTTCCCCATAATTCTCATCCGTCTGATGTAGGTTAATTTAACATGGGACATATTTTACTGGGTTAAAAGGTTGCAGTAGCAAGATGCGATCGTTGATCAAACTTATTCAATAGTTTTGAATTCATTTTTCTTAGACTGGTTACCCGAAGACTATATATATGTATATATTTGAATAAATTGTTGGTTTGGTTTGGTTTTGATTTGATGGCATATCAACCATTGTAGGTTATCTAATACTAAAACTGTTTTTATACATATATACAGTTCTATTTCAAACGATTCAGTTTAGCATAAGTACACTGTTTAGTTCTGTTTAATCCATTGATAGGACCCTATCAGGTGCTACCACTCCGGGCTAGAGTGGACCTGGAAGCAATGGCAAAGGGGTAATCTGCATTCCCCAAAGCTCCAGCATTACTGGAGCCTCACCATCAGACTGATACTTGTTGGGGAAGTCTTATCCCTCTGCAGAGATACAGTCGGTGTATTCTGTAGCCCCAGCCGACTGGACATAAATTATTGATTCAAGCAAATTTTATCAGGACGTTTAATACGGGAACCATAATCTATTTGTTAAAATCATAAAACAAATTGAAGGGTCCCTTTCGTCCGTTGCTTTTTCACTAGAATACACCGGAAACATTTATAAAGTCAATGCAAGAAATCACGGTGGGGGGGTTAATTTAAAAAAAATCATCTCTCCCGATTTCCGCACCCTTCACCAAGCAAGCAAAGTATATCAAATTGCTTTCTCTGCTTGCACAAAGAAGAGGAACGTAGCTTAATGGTTATAGCCTCTAAAAAGGGAAAGATGTTGCTTAGACCGTGTCTTGCATAGAACAGAGAAGCAGTCATCAACATATTTAGCCCAGCATATATAGTGATCAGCCAAATGATCACTAATGGTCGGCCATTAGTGATTGTAACTGGGAAGATCTGGATGTAGCATTTTGAGGCTGTCTTATTAACTCCTGTGGGACATGTTGTTTAACTCGAACTTTCAGCCATTGAATAGTCCTTCATATATAATCAGCATCACACTGACATAGAAATTTATTTAAGCATTTTACTTTGTTGCAGTATAGGTAAGACGTCCTTTTGTAAAGATTGAAATGCAGGTCTGGTGGTGAAGATAACCTTAACAGAGTTAAAATAACGCATCACCGACCCAGAGATTCCGGTATATTTTTGTGAAAAAGCACGAAAGGTCCTTTCAAATTGTTTTATTATTTATACAAATAAATTATGATTTTCGTATTATAGTTCCTAATATATATATATATATATATATATATATATATATATATATATATATATATATAAAACTTTTTAGACTTCCTCAGAAGCATCGATTACATTTTAATGCTCTTGTCTTATTTTCATTTTATCTTTTTTCATTACTATATCACACACACACACACACACACACACACACACACACACACACATATGTATGTATATATATATATATATATATATATATATATATATATATATATATATATATACATCGGAAGAACAGGACTATTTTGGGTCGCACTTTTGACATCGCTATTTTGGCGCCTAGCTGTTTTGTGTACAATTCAGAATGTCAGTATTTTTTTTTTTTTTTGTGCTAAAGAGACAAACAATCAACTGTAATAGGCAGGAAATGCAATGGACCAAATAACGAGAAATAAACAACATTAATATACGTTTTATTGTTCCAAGATTAGGGTTAGTGTTTAGGGTTTAGCCGGGAATGCTCCAAATTAAATCACATTATCCTCTGGAATATTTGCATGGTTTGACCTACAACTATGAAATGTATTAAATTTTTTATATCCATTTTACTTATTTGATTTTTGTATTAATGTAAGACATAAATCCAATTCTTTTTCAATCATCAACATTTCGCTTTTCCTTACAAATCTTTTCAAATATGCTAAAGGCGTCAAAACAGTATTAAAAAAAGTGACAAGCAATCTGGATTTTTCTTGTTTTTTTCTCTAGTTAATGTGGTTTTATTTAGTTTAATATTCATATATCTATCTATGCAGTAGTGTGTGTATGCGTGTGCGTAATTCCATTATTTTTCGATTATTATTATTATTATTATCTTTCTGAGTTTTCCTCTTAATGAGTACAAACTGTTGGTTTTCTCTGAAATCCGAGTGTCAAGTCTCTTCATCTCTGCATAAGACTTTTCGAGCCGATCCCACTCGTGTTGTGGTGTGCATAGTCTCAGTTTTTCCTCGGATTTCCAATTTCCCCAGCATCTCTTCTAGATTCTTGAGGAGTGATCCAAGGTCACCTTCATACTTCACGATTTTTTTATTTTACATAAGTTGTTGTAATTTACTCAGCTTTGTTTAGTTTGGCATTCAGACATCAGGTTGTTAACATCAGCTCTTAATGATCACCCATTTAAATACTGACCAAGCTCATCTCTGCTTAACCTCGTTGATCTGATGAGAACCAATGCTTTCAGTAAAAGTCTATATAAGAACTAATATATTTAATCATAATTATGAATTATGTAATTATAAATTATATAATTATAAACAGAAGTTACATAAGTTATATAAGTAGATTATTATTATTATTATTATTATTATTATTATTATTATTATTATTATTATTATTATTATTATCTTGCGTCTGTCCATGAGCTCCCTCCCTCTCTATCTGTCTGTCTCCATTAATTTTCTCCCACTTTAAATTTCAAGGCTCAAGGTCATTCTGTTTTTAGTCAGTCCGAGAACTTTTTATCACTTTTCTTACACACACTCACACATACAAACACATTTACGAACACACTTATATATATATATATATATATATATATATATATATATATATATATATATATATATATATATATATATATATATATATATATATATCTCCAGAAAGCATGAAATAGATTTCTTTCTTTATTGTGTACAAACATTCGCCACATTCTGAAGTTCACATGTGTCTGAAAAATCTATTTGTTTTTAACTTGCAATCTTTGGATACAGACACATACATGCACTCACAGACACACACAGAGACATAAAGAGATGCACGTAGATACAGATACACACAAACGCAGTTTCGTTAAAAGCCGCAAATTTATTTTTATCAACGTTTTATTGATTTTTTTCTTGTTCTTGTTTTACACATTTTCTTACATTTGGTTCAGTTTTATGAAAACTTGTCCGAAATTTCCTCTCCACTCACTTTCTAGCATCACTGGGCATTTTCAAGGGAACAATGAAGATGTTACTTTGATTTTTTTCTTAAAAAATCCACTGAAATACTGTTGTTGTTATTGGGGGGGGGGGGTTCTATTGCATTTCGTTTCGATAAAGTCTTTCTTCATTTCGATCATTATTTGTTTATGAAATACCAAACGTAGTTGCCAGTTTCGACAGTTAACTGGAATATAGGATTTTTAGTTGTTAATTGCATCTCGTATGTTGAATCCGGGGCTGAAATTACTTCATTTACCCAAGTTTGTTATTGTTGTTGTTTTTTTAAACTTTTTAAAAATATAAGTATTGTTTCTACTTTTCGTATACAAGGGTTTGCATATTTGTATAAAAAATACAAAATGATTTTTTAAAATCTGTTTTTTAATGATTGATTTTAAAGGCATGTCATTCTGTCTAGTATTAGTTTATGCCTCGAAGTTAGGAAATCGCTTTCATTGTACATTTATATTTACATTTTTTGTGTACTTGGTTAAGAGTTTTTTGCACGCAATTATAACAATTATTCCTGTCTCTTGTAAATGATTTACTCACAGATTTATGGTTTTAAGTATTCCTATCTAATACTAACAGTTATAGGATTTCAAGTAATTATTTCTTTTTGATAATAATTCATTTACTTACAGATACATGATTTCAAGTAACTAATTCGTAGTAAACAATTATCACTTCAAATAATTAACAATCATTGAGCATCAAATATTCTTATCTATTGCAAATAACAATACCACTCTGTGTCAAAGTGGACATGAGGAGGTACTGCACACTTCCAAGAAATCCAGACCTGAAGCTTTATTATCATCAGAAGCAGTTTAGTATCAGATCCTGGAGATCCTCTTTATTTCGGGTGTCCTGGGCATGACACTAAATTTTTTTAGAATACGCTGACTCTATTACTCTGCAGGGGAAACAGTCAGCGTATTCTAGACCCCACTGGCAGGGCAACATTTTCTTGAAAGTTTTTATAAATGTGGACCGGGGAATATGTACTTACCACCCCCACCCCCGTTATGAACAGGATGTGACACAAATCTGGTTTGAATTCATAGTTTTCCGTCTCATAGAATTATTACTTTACCAAAGTTAAAGAACACACTAATTTACCTATAGCTGGTGTGGGAGGAGAGAAGAGATGGATTCATGCCTTTCCCAAGGGCATTAGCACGAATTGAAATGTAAACAACCCTTTCCAGGAATTGAATGCTGATTGTATTTCCTTCGATGTTTCACTAATCGCACTTCCCATAGAATGATTGCAATGAAGGAATGACTTCATACTCAACTCAGAACTAAGTGGAACACTACCACTGGACGCAGTTTCGTGTCATATCAAAGACACTTTTTAGATCAAATTTTTCTTTAATCATTCCTCTTACGAATAACATAAAGTTTAATATGGTAAAATAAGATTTTTATACGTGAGAGCGTATTCATTGAGACGTTATTTTTGTCTTAGCATTTTTTGTTTTATTCTTAAAAAGTGAGTGAAATTTCTTCTTTTCGTGAAGGGTATAAAATGAACAATTTGCGGTGAATGGGTGGAAGCTGTCGGTCGGACTTAGCTCTACCACTGATACAGTACGGTATGTGCGCTATTTTTTTTTTTTATTATTTTCGACTGTTATTATTTAAAAATAAAAGACAAAAGCGTCGAAATTAGTTGGACTAAAACAAAACACAACAATTGTAAAGTTCTAAGATTCCCAGATGTCAATTCAATCTGTACGAATTATGAAGCCAAATGCTAAACGCAGAGAGACGTTCTGTTTTTGCTCATGTGATGCTATGTAAAATAAGACAGTCTTTATTTCTTGTCGTTCTTTTCATATGTATAAATAATGAACAAGAGAAATATATTTAGAAATTGCACGTTATGTCTTTACAATTCAGGAACATACCACAAAAAAGAAAGAAAATTAGTTATATTATATTCCTCTTACCCAGTACACCTTAAAGTGATTAATATTTTATTTTGTTTTTTTAATTATTTTTTTATCTATTTATTTAATTTTTTTTTTTTCGTTTTCCGCCCCCGGAGTGACAGACATCATTACACCATTATGGGAGATTCGTGAGGCGAGAGAACAAGTGAGTTCGATTCTCTATTGGTACCCCATGCTTCTAGTCTTGCACTAGATGGAGCTCAGTAAATAATGGAATTACGATCATGCTCAAAGTACTGATTCCCGCTGGTTAATTTTTAAGTGGAGATTAATAAGTTTGGATTAAGATTTTTTCTTCTACTTGACCGGTTGCCGTTCAAAGGTTAAAGAGCCCAGTCTGCCAAACTATTTACCCATAACTGGAGGAAGAATAATTATATTCATACCTTTTCCAAGGGTATTAGCGCTATGGGAAATGCAAACAGCTTCGTCCAGGATTTCAACTCGAGTCCCAGTGTCCAGTTATTACGACGGTAACCATTAGACTACGAACACCTCCGAATTAGTGGCACGCTATTGTTAAGTAAACATTAGTCGATCGCAAGTTTTAAGTTGAAATCAGCGGCGAATTAGTCCAACAAAGGAAAAAAGAAAAACGAATTCCGAGATTACACTCACCTTGTCTTGATTTTCTCTTCGAATTTATTCTGATCAGAGAAGGTGTGTGACACATCGCAGTTCCATTGCTATCGTGATATGAACGATAAACAAAGACTTGATCAATTTCTTATCCCATTCTGTTTAACGGTCAACTCCAAACTCTGATTTTGATATTCTTCATGTGACCAACCACTGTAAACCGGGGCAGGAGCAAGCGTGACTAGTTAGGTTGCCACTCATCTATCTTCTCATTGTTTTCTATAATACATAGGGTCCTCCACCCCCACATGCATATACATACATGGATACATACAAGGCTCAGCTGAAAAGTTCATAGGCTGACTACGATACCATCATGGAATGTCACCAAATGTAGTTTATTTTTCAGCATAGACACCCCAATTGTGGTCAACACACTTCTTTCTTCGGTGTTGCAGTGCTAGGATTACATTGATTCAGAAAAATCGTCAACAGCAGATATGACGTTATCATATGAACTTTTCAACCCAACTTCGTTTTATGCTACGCTTATATGCATAGATAAACATGACTCAAAACACAAGAGCATTGAAAGGAACCAACTGCAGTACTAATCATATAATGATCCAGTCCACTACCAAACTACGAATGAAGCGGTGAACGAGGAAAGAAAAAATGTCAATCAGAAAGATCGCAACCAATACGATCAGTATTAACAAATTCAAGGATGAACTGCAGGTCTCAATAAACGACAGGCTGGCTGAAATTCCAGTGGGTACTGTAGAAGAAAAGTGGAACGCCTTCAAGTCAATTGTATACAAGGTGTCCAAAGATAAACTCGACACTGCAGTAAAGAAGAACAGAGACTGGTCCGACAGAAAGAGCATGAAGCTGAAAGATCTTATTAACAACAGGAACCAAGCCCGGATTAACAAGCTCAACGAGAACACCAAGTCTGCAAAAGCCGGATATGAAATTTACTGTCAACTTCTCCGACAGAGATGCAGGGAACTCAAAAATAAATGGTGGTTGACAAAAGCGGCTGAACTCCAAACTCTTGCAAACTATAATGACCCCAAAGGGCCAAGATTGAACCACCCAGAACAACTGCTAGCCCTCAACAACAAAACAATAATTATAGAGAAACATGAAATTCTTGTCCGATGGAAGGACCGCCACAAGAAAAGAAAAATATTTGTCACAATCATTTCATTGTTTTTAAATGATGTCGTCCAAGAGTTTACCCTCACGAGCTATACATTCCTGATGTTGGATGAGTTGATTACAGGTGAATGGTGAACCACTCCAAAAAACATTCACAAGGATTATAATTCAGAGTTTTAATTTCTGCAAGACCAGTTATTCTATTAATACAAAAGAGCCCAGCAGAGAAAGAGCTTAGTTGGCATGAATACTTACCTCGCTAGAGAAAGAATTCATGTGTTTAACGAATGAAATTGGCACAAAGAATTTGATCACCCTGCCGGACAGTATATAAAGAAGAAACAAAAACATGATATTCATGAGTTTTTGATAATAACAATAGTTCGAAAATATAAAAAACAAAATAATTGTTTTCAAAGCCATCAGAATTTGAACGCACCCAAGTGGAAAACTAGCATCGTAGTACTGGTAACGTACAATGTTTTATAGGGGGAAAATCTCAAATGTATAATTAAAGAGTTTTGTTTATTGTCAACTCAAATGTTTTTGTCTAGTGTATTTGATTTTTACATTTTGTTAGTCTCGTAAAGAAAAATATCTTTCTTACTGTTAGTGAGTGTGTCCTTTCAAATTGGTTTACGGTGTAAAATAGTACCCAACAAATCTTCCTCTTTCTTACTATGATTATGTGAATGCAACAACTTGTACTGCAGTCTTGAATACCCATAGACTCTGCACTCTATTGTCAAACATAAATAGCTTTTGAATATAATTAAACTTTTTTTGCGAGATGACTCATTTCTTTTTCTTGTAATTATACTTTTGATGAGGTAATTATAAGAACACCCGACTAGTAGTAAGTGAGTTCGATTCTTGCAGTTTCCCTATGCTTATTGTATTGTGTCTGTCTACGGATTGGTTTGGTTTAGTTCCTTTGTGAACGGCATATCAATTATTTATGGGTTATGTAATGCCGAAACTTGAAAAATACCTTGCACATAGTTATATAGCATCAAACTTTACTATCCATTTAATAATGATAATCATTTGTTTACACAAATCTATTTGGCATTAAGTTTGCTAATACAAATAATTTGCATACAGTTATGTGTTTTCAAGTATTCCTATCTAATACTTATAGTTTTCAAATAGATATATTTGACCCATGGATGGGATCCAAAGAATTTGATAATTAAAACATTTGTTTGCTCCGTTGGAGGTATCCTTTCATTTTATCTAAATTTATGAAATATCTATAAAATATTATTTGGATACGTCAGAAAGTTTTCTAAAGAGATAAAAGCGTGGATAAATTTGGTCTTTAGGCCAAAAGAAACAGCAAAGTCGCTCGGACAGTGACAATAAATGCTATTTGCTACTAACAGTCTTACAAAACAAGCTCGTTAGTCATTACTTCACGGTTTTATGCCCTCGATGTTTGTTTGGTGTTGACTGGTTCACCGTTAAAAGTGTGTGACATCTAATGAGAATTAAACACACTACACCGGAACATTAGGCCGCCGCTGACCATTATCTCACCATGCGGCGTCCTAAGTATTTGATAAGCCACAAGTGTAGTGTACTCAATAAAGATCTCACTGCATTTACATTTATCTATGAAAAGATCTCGTTAAGCACTCCTTCACTTGAAGGTATCCTGTAAAGTGTTAAATGAAAACACACACACACACACACACTCACACACACACACACACACACACACACATATATATATATATATATATATATATATATATATATATATACTGAATAGGATATTAAACTGTATCCAAGGATGAAGGTCTATTTCTGGAGCCCTAGAGAGTTCGGAGTTACCTTTTTTTATCATTACAACCAGGAACACGTTGATCCAAAGAGTTAGCCAAATAGAGTTATATATATATATATATATATATATATATATATATATATATATATATATATATATATATATATATATATAGTAGGGGAAATAAGTTTAAGACACCCCATTGAATTGTTAAATAATTTCATATTACTGCACAAATTCATCTGAAAATTGTGTGTGGTACCTAGATTCGATGAGTATTAGTATACATTGTCGATTTTATTAAAACTTTCTACCAAAAAAAAAGTTATTAAATATTCAAGAATTACAAGTGAAAGGGAATAAATCTAAATATTGAATTTGTACAATTTTGCGGTTAAATACAAATTTTCAAAACTGTCTTACACTTATTTCCACCATCGAAAACGTATTTTCCTAATAAATTTCTAAATAAATTTTTGGGCAGAAAGTTGCTATAAAATCGAATATGTATTCTTATACCTATCGGATCGAGGTGCCACACACAAATTTTCAGGGGACTTTGTGCTGTAATAAGAAAATTATTAAGAATTTATGGGGGGTCTTATTTCTACCATATATATATATATATATATATATATATATATATATATATATATATATATATATATATATATATAGGGTTAAAATTTAACATCAAAAGTTTTTAATCCCTAAGATCTTTACAGTGTCTAATGCATGAAAATATAGAAGTATAAGACGTCAAGATGCGTTGAATACAAGCTCACTTGAAGATTGACAATGTGAAATTCCGAATCGTGATTTTTTATGTGTGTGTGTGTGTGCGCGCGTGTGTGTGTGCAATGACAACTGTTGTAATGCAGAGATAATGATTTTTCCATTTATTTCTTTTATTCTGTTTTGCTCTTCGTGTTTTCGTAATCGAAATCCTGATTTTTTTTTTTTTTCGGAAAAGGGAATAGATGCGACTTTTGCAAAAAGGTTATGCTTTGCTTTGTTTTATTTTATTTCGCCAGATTGTAAGGAAGAAAAATATTCCTCACCCAAGAAACTTACGACGAGCACACCTGATGATCATGCACAGGAAACTCAGAGTCGGAAGTGAATTTACCATGTTTTATAATTAAATATTGTGATATGGCCCTGCATTCTTGTCCATAGAGTACTATATTTTACTGATTTAGCGGTAAATTTTGATTATATATATATATATATATATATATATATATATATATATGTGTGTGTGTGTGTGTGTGTGTGTGTGTGTATAACAGTTAAAAGTATATATATATATATATATATATGTACATACTTTTAACTGTTCATATGGTTTTGCTATTTAATCCAGAATGTTCAATATTTGAAAAAGCAATAATATACTACTACTACTACTACTACTACTACTAATAATAATAATAATAATAATAATAATAATAATAATAATAATAAAAATCGAATATCTTATAATAGCGGCACAAAATAATGTCATAAGAACCAATTACGTTAACGTCAAAACTGATAATACGCATCAGAATAGAAAAGATAGAATGCCGGGAACTTGCATAAAAGAAATACAAGAGTAGAAATGACTGGGTGGGTAAGATAATCTACTGGAAATTGTGCAAAAAACTGAAATTTATCCATACTGACAAATAGTATAGGTACAAACCTGAATTTGTCCCAGAAAAGGACATGCTTTTTGAGATACAAACAGATCACGTAATCCCATTCAGGAGTCCAGACCCTATGTTAATTAACAAGAAGAAAAGAATTTAGTGAATGTTGCTGTTACAGCAGACCATAGAGTAAAAATAAAAGAAAGTGAACAGATAGAAAAATATTGAATCTTGCCAGAGATTTGAAAAAAACAGTAGAACATTTAAGTGACGATGATACCAATCGCAGTTAGCGCCCTTGGAACCGTCCCCAAAGGCCTGTAAAAGAGACTGTCGGAACTGAAAATCAGAAGAATAATCAGAATTGTTTTAGACCACAGCACTGTTAAAATCAGCTAGGATACTAACAAAAATCCTGAAGATCTGAGGAGACTTCAGTAAAAATTATTTAAAACTGGTATGAAAAAGTGCAAATAATTATAATTACTCTCCGTAAAATTAAAATAAAAAAAGACAGATTTTTCTAATAATATAATAGATATAAGGGCCAGTCAAAAGTCTTAGAATGTTTTGGTACGAGCTAATTTGCGGTGCGTATATCAAGCAGTTGCAGCTCTATGGTTAGTAATATCGTAGTATTGCGTTGTTTCATTGCGTAGGATTTAAAAGCCGCAGAGATAAATGTGAAATGTAGTTTAATTTGAGGACTTATGCTTTACGAGTTTGAATTGAGCCATTAAAACGCCATAGAAGCAACCAAAAACGTATGTTGTGCGAAATGTATCGGCGCAGTTGATCACAGTACAGTAACTTGATGGTTCAAGAAATTTCACCGGTTTTCAAGAACCTTGTCAATCTGGGAGATAAGCCTAAAACTAAAGATTCAGAGATAAGCCTAAAACTAAAGATTCAGAGATAAGCCTAAAACTAAAGATTCAGATAAGCCTAAAACTAAAGATTCAGATAAGCCTAAAACTAAAGATTCAGAGATAAGCCTAAAACTAAAGATTCAGAGATAAGCCTAAAACTAAAGATTCAGAGATAAGCCTAAAACTAAAGATTCAGATAAGCCTAAAACTAAAGATTCAGAGATAAGCCTAAAACTAAAGATTCAGATAAGCCTAAAACTAAAGATTCAGAGATAAGCCTAAAACTAAAGATTCAGAGATAAGCCTAAAACTAAAGATTCAGATAAGCCTAAAACTAAAGATTCAGATAAGCCTAAAACTAAAGATTCAGAGATAAGCCTAAAACTAAAGATTCAGAGATAAGCCTAAAACTAAAGATTCAGAGATAAGCCTAAAACTAAAGATTCAGATAAGCCTAAAACTAAAGATTCAGAGATAAGCCTAAAACTAAAGATTCAGAGATAAGCCTAAAACTAAAGATTCAGATAAGCCTAAAACTAAAGATTCAGAGATAAGCCTAAAACTAAAGATTCAGATAAGCCTAAAACTAAAGATTCAGAGATAAGCCTAAAACTAAAGATTCAGAGATAAGCCTAAAACTAAAGATTCAGAGATAAGCCTAAAACTAAAGATTCAGAGATAAGCCTAAAACTAAAGATTCAGATAAGCCTAAAACTAAAGATTCAGATAAGCCTAAAACTAAAGATTCAGAGATAAGCCTAAAACTAAAGATTCAGAGATAAGCCTAAAACTAAAGATTCAGAGATAAGCCTAAAACTAAAGATTCAGAGATAAGCCTAAAACTAAAGATTCAGATAAGCCTAAAACTAAAGATTCAGAGATAAGCCTAAAACAAAAAATTCAGAGACCGTGCTCCAAGCCATAAAGGTAAATCCGGCGAGTAGCGCTCGGGTAGTCTTAGGCGATCTCGGTGTCTCACAGTCCAGTGTGGTTCGTCATCTTCATGGTCCAAGGGTGCTGAATTGTGCCTCAAGTTACCAAAATATTGCAAAACCTTTTACACACCCTAGTAATTACATTAAACAACAGACAACATCTTTTGATTTTTGAATTGGCATTCTTATATGCACAAAACACTTGTAACAAAAATGATGTCAGCAACGCGCAACATAATTTTTAGTTTAAAAAATGTAATCTATAAACGCTTTCGTCAATAATATTCAAATATTGTTTTAACTTTTCATTGTTTCTATATTGCTAATAGCCTGCCAGTGATGATCGAAACCGATTGTTATCCATAATATTGGGTTGCTTGGAGATAGGTAAGATATTTAGTTGAGTTTCTACACACCAAGGACTAATATCTGTGATATACTAACACTGAATAAGGACAAGATAAATTCGTTTATACATACAGGAACATTTGATATATACGAGGATCATTAAATAAGTTTCCAGACTTTTTTCGTATAGGCACTTTTATTGATAGTACACACATGAAACTCTAGTCCCCTTCGAAGTAATCTCCTCCGGCTGCAATGCACTTATTGTACCGTTCCAACAACTTCTGGAAGGCCCCATGGAAGTCCTCTTGTGTGAGTGTGTCAATGACCTTCGTCACTGCCTCCTTCATCTCCTCAATTGTCTCATAACGATAGCCTCTGAGCTTAGGGAATAAACAAAAGTCATAGGGAGCAAGGTCTGGACTATCGGGGTGGGGTGAGGAACTGTTCTGATGTCCATCTTGGTCAAATAGTCTGTGTCAAGGATGGAGTTGTGGACTGGTCCATTGTCCTGTTGGAAATGCCACTGAACTAATTTGAAGAGTGCTGGCCTCTTCCGACGGAATCTCTTCCTGAACTCCCTTAAAACCTCAACATAGTAAACCTAACCCGAACCCTGGTATATCAACTCTGGCATATTGACTTCCTTACTCCTCCCACACCTCTCATCATCCCTCACAGACTCCCTGCCTTCCTCGAATCTCTTATGCCACTCAAAAACTGATGCTCGATTCATGCAAGATGCTCCAAAAGCAGCCTGACGCATTTCATACGTTTCTGTGGCATGTTTTCCATGTTAAAAACAGAATTTTATTGCATATCGTTCTTCAAAAATGGCAGATTGCACTTTTGAAATTCACCAGCTGTGACAATCAGGATTTGGTAGGGTCTATTTCGATTGCTGCCGTAGCTGTTCATTTGAACCTGAAATCATAAAAATTGGTCAGTCATCTCATAAAATGTATAGCAATAACATACTGAATTTTCCAGAGTACAACAATTTTAAATGCCTGTACAAAAAGTCTGGAAACTTATTGAAGGCTCCACGTACATAATGTACATACAATTAGTGTTGAAAAGAATACATAAATGTGTCTCTACAAATAAAGAATATGCACATACTGCTTCATGAACAAGCAGTATGTGAAAGGGATTTAAAAAATCAGAAAATTTCTTACTAGATAATGATGCCCAGACAAATGGCCATTGCTGGAGCGAGAATGGACATACCTTTTTCCAAAGAACAGAACCAAAAGAGGCTAATGAATTTTTTCGGGTTGTCATGTAGCGGTCCATAAGACTATCAAATAGCTACTACACTGTAAGGGGGGGTGATACTTGTTTCCCTGGATTTTACCCTTGATCCGTACTTAATAATGCCGAGTGCTAGGCAAGGAGGTATCAAGCACCATTTATTGAGTCTTTGGTATGATTGAACCCCGGTTTCCCGAGCCACTGGCGAACACATTACCCACTCGACCAGAGGGCCGAATTTGCACAAAGTTTTATGGTTTCAAGTATTCCTATTAAATATAAATAATTTGCACATAGTTATATGGTTTCAAGAATTTCTATCTTTTACTAAGGGTTTACATTATGCAAGTAACCATCTCTTTTTAATAATATCCTTTTGTTTGAACACAATTATATGGTTTCAAATATTCCTATCTAATCGTAATAATTTTTAAACAGATCTATTCAATTCATTGATGGTCCCCTAAAAGGACAGGGTTAGTGTATTTGTCTAACGGCATGTTAAATCCCAAGAGGCTTTAACATGCCGTTGAATTCAATGCCGAATTTAACGCTGTTAATTTTAATGCCGAATTTAATGCCGAATTTTGATTCATTTGTAAATGAACATCATAATTATAATCAAAGCCATTTACATTTTCAGTGTTCCATTTCAATCATTTTTAAGTCACACATTTTTTTTCGTTGTCGATATTAATCATTTGTTTGCACACAGATGATTTCAAATACACTAATAATTTTTCAACAGATCTATTTGATCCATAACAAGTCCGACAACTCTGGATCAGAGTGGACCTGTGTGTGTGCGCGCGCGCGTGTGTGTATGTGTGTGTAAGTTCAAATATAATCTTTTTGGCATTTGGTATTTGAATATATCTGTTGTTTGTCTTTTTTATTTTGTTTCTTTTTCAGTGTTTAAACGAAAGATTTTTTCTTAGATTCTCATGATCAATGAGAGGCCAGTAATTAGAAACTTCTAATTAAAATCCCACCTGCTTTTCTTTTTTTGTATTTTTATTAATTACATCCATAATAGAGAGAATATGTAATTACTTAAACATCAAATAAAATTAAACGTCTTTTTTACTTTTTAAAAATCTTTATTAAAACTTGTTTATAGTCGATATCGACAGCCAATTACCTGGTCGAATCATATCGATAATTTATATTACTAAACCCTACTAAGTGCACTTCTGACGGGGGCAAAAATTCAGACGAGTAAGAAACCTCCCCCACCCCCTTTAAAAAGGGGTATAAAGTAGAACATTAAAGTGCATTCGAGGGTATGGCTCCATTTCTGGGTGTGACGTCACCTTTTCATTGCCATTATTCCCTGGTCCACACTGATCCAAAGTGTTAATTGCTGTTATGGTCCAATCAATAATCCGAACTCATCTACTTGATTTGTAGATAGATTGATTGATTATTTTTATGGCATATCAACTTGTTCAGGGTTATTTTATGTCTAGATGTTAAGGAATCGCGTTCACAGTACATTTATGCTTATCCTTTTTGTGTACTTGTTTAAGAGTGTTGGCACATTTATATGATATCTAGCCTTTATGTCTAATACAAATAATTTCCCTTCATTTGTAAGGTTTAACATCTACTACAAGCACTTATATCGTTTTAAGCAATTATTTCTCTTTAACATTAGTCATTTTTTGCACAAAGTTATATGGTTTAAGTAACTAATAATAAAAATCTTTAGTAAAGAATCAGAGTTTTAAGTAGCTTACCTTAACGCAGATAATTTATAGTAATATGACATTAAGTATTTTTATCGAATACTAACAATTTTTAATACTAACAATTTTGACACATAGATAAAAGGTAAAACCACTCCGAGTCAGAGTGGACCTGGGAGTAAAGGCAATGAAGGGCAAATTCACACAACCCAGATTTTCAAAACTTAAGCTTCACCATTAGACCCAATTCAGTGTCATACCCTGGACGCCCCACTTTTTTTTTTCTTTTTTTTTGCGGGGGGAAGTTACTCCTTTGAAGAGGATATATTCTACAGCCCACTGACCAGGCGGATATCGATTTGACATTGTGTTTAGCAATGTAGTAAACTACATAAACCAAAACGAAACACTTTGCTTTTCACTTTGAGCTAATGCCCTTGAAAAAAAGTATGAATCTATCTCTTCTTTCCCAAACAATGGGTAAATAAATTGTAAGGCCCATAATAAATGTTGTTTGTTAGAATCTCTGGCGTACAGAAGTTATAAGACATACAAATAATTATATATATATATATATATCAATAAGGTATTGATTGGAAATTATCATATATATATATATATTTATGTGTGTGTGTGTTACATATATATATATATATACTCTTGAAATGTTCTATATATGTCTCCCCAAGAAAACTGTCACCGCCATAATGATTTTCTATAAAAACAAGAAAGTAAAAATTCGCAAACCAGATGAAAACACGGACGTCTTTGATATTGTCACAGGTGTTCTACAAGGAGATACATTGGTCCCCATATCTGTTAATAATCTGCCTAGACTGCATACTTCGAATGTCGATAGATTTAATGAAAGAAAATGGCTTTACCCTGGAAAAGGTAAGAAGTAGACGATACCCTGCACAAACTATAACGGACATGGACTGCACTGGTGACATAGTGCTTCTGGAAAATACACCCACCCAAGACAAATTACTGCTGCATAGTCTGGAGCAAGAAGCAGGTAGCATAGGTCTCCATGTTAAAGCAGAAAAAGCGGAGTACATGTGCTTTAATCTAAGAAGAAACATCTCTATTCTAAATGGTGATTCTCTGAAACTAATGGACACGTTCACCTTCCTTGGCAGCAGCGTCTTATCTACGGAAAATGATATAAATGCACGACTAGCGAAGGCATGGACAGCAGTCGATAGGTTATTGGTTATATGGAAGTCAAACCTATCCGATAAAATAAAACGAATTTTTTCCCAAGCTGCTGTCGTGTCTATACTATTATATGGATGCACCACATGAACGTTAACTAAACGTCTAGAGAAAAAGCTTGATGGCAATTGTACAAGAATGCTACAAGCTGTATTGAACAAATCCTCAAAACAACATCCCATGAAACAGCAGCTGTACGACCACCTATCTTCCATCTTTAAAACCATCCAAATTCGACAAATAAGACATGCGGGACACTGCTGGAAAAGTAAGGATGAACTCATAAACAACCCCTTCACACGGAGAAGCAGATGTTATATGACCAGCTAGAACCTATCTACAATCGCTCTGTATATAGATACAGGATGTAGTCAAGAAGACTTGCGGGAAGCGATGGACAATAAAGACAAATGGCATGACATGATATATATATATATATATATATATATATATATATATATATATATATATATATATATATATATATATATATATATAATGTTTAATTAACCAAAACATCGGAATAATTTGAGATTTGAGGTGAAATGAATAAAATAAAATGAAATAAAAAATGAGAAGATACCATGTGATGTGTACGTACTTTTCAATGGAAGGGTAACTGAATTAACAGGTACGAATACAAATTTTGAATTTAAAATTTTAATATTAGATTTTGAATTTAATTTAAGATAAAAATTTCTGTATCCTTACGTAAGGTTGTTAAGGAATGTTGTACTTCCCTAAATCTGGAGTATTAAGTTGAAATGTATTTAGAATTTGAAAATTAAAAAAAAATTAATTTACTACAATTCCAACCGGTAATAAAACCAAAAAACCGGAAGTGGGCGAAATGGGGAGGAAACTCTTCACACCTCTTCTACCCCCTCCCACCCTTCCTTCCTGTGTCTTTTCTGAATTATTTTATACATTAGATCTGAAGAAGTCCTGTTATTTTTGGTGTTATTGATTCATATCAATACCCATAACAGGATGGAAATAAATTTATAATCCTAATGTGACCGGTTTTTTTGTTTTTCTAAAAGAAATTATTGCTCTGTGATGTCAGTTACATTGAGCTCTTTACCAGGAAAATTTAAATGTTCATAGTTGAATGATTTTTTTGTCCCGACTGAATTATTCCAGACTCCAGTTTAACTAGACCGAATAATACACACACACACACACACACACACACACACACATATATATATATATGTATGTATATATATATCATGATTGTAAAATATATTAAAAGTAAAATGTAAGACAAGGTAAGAAAGTGTTTCACGATTACAATTATCAAAAGAGCTAGTATTCCACCCTTTTTCGTGTGTAAAAATACTCCAGTAAAATAGAGTCTTTAAACAGACAAAGAGTTTATATGAAAGTGTATGTCAGCGGTAATAAACTGTGTTTTTGTAGCATTGGGGTATTGTAGGTTATTTTTATGTATATATCGTCATACCGCTCCTTTTAAGGAGGTTAAATGTGACTTCCAGGTAATCAACTACTTTGAACTCAAGGTTAAATACAGAATCTTTGGAGAATTTCTTTTTCCTATGGGGTTGTTTACTCTATCATTTTTCTCTTACGTAGTAGCAATTATCTCAATAAAGACTTGTATCACTTTTTCCTGCTATATCCAGATTGTAGGAAAATACCAGCCAATTAAAAAATCTCAGTCCCTGATTTAAACTCAGCTCGTCTAATTCATTTCTTTTGACGATAAAGGAGCGATTCAATATTTTAAAAATAGAGAGACACACAGACAGACAGACATATTAGTAGGTATATAAGTCAATAGTTTGTTTTCTTTGTTTGATGGCATATCAACCTTAGTGGGTTATTTAATGCCAAAGGCATCTTTGTAGAAGAACGATATTGATATTATCTAACCCATATCTTGAGGGATAAGGGAGTTCATGCCTTTCCCAATTGTATTCGTCCGAAAGTAAACGAAATAGACCGACTGGATTTCGAAATCGCCAACTACGATGTCGCAGTTGCGCACGTTAGCAACACCCCTGGGACTCCTCCGTATGCAAATTAGAAATGATAGATAGATAGATAGATAGATAGATAGATAGATTAAAACATCCTGAACAAAAGTTAGTGACACACAGACTAACAGACAGCAAATAACAACTAGTTGTATACGATTTCTTAAATTTCCGCTGCCTTGAGAAGCCGGATCAATGATTTGATCTGCAAACATTTCGCCTTTTTAGAGCATCTCTTGAAATCACTCAGTCAGGATATCAAGGATTTTGTTTACTCTTAATTATTTTCTTTGTTTGAGTTTGTTTGCTCTTTTCTTTTTCGTTATTTTTTTGTGTCTTTTTTGTTTGTTTGTTTTTTTTTTCCAGTTGGATTTCAAATTGTAGGTAGATTGAGAGCGATCAATAAGAAATGATAATAAGTTGGTCTGTGTATGGGGGTGGTGGAATTGAAAGAAGGCCGAATAAAGAAAAAAGTAAGCAATTGTATATAATGGACTCACTTATCGATCATGAAGTATGGGCCTAAGAGTTTAGTTAGAAATATGAACAGTTCGTCTACCTATACAGCTGATTTATTTATACTGGTGAAGCATTATTTAAAACCAGCCACAGTCTTTGGATAACAGAAGAATGGTGTATCAATATATATATATATATATATATATATATTTACGTATAAAAACACACTCACACGCACACGCGCGCGCACACATACTATTTACACATAGCTAGAGAGAAAAGAGATGTATTCATAAATTTCCTAAGAGCATTAAGGCGAAGTGAAACGTAAACAGTCTCGTATAAGATTCGAACTCGAGTCACAGATTTTATTTTCTAGGACGTTAACCGTTACACGAAGCTCGCCTCCCATTTTGTAAGAACATTTAAGTGTATTGCTCAGAAAGGTAACCTCTGCTGTATCATCACATTACAATGATACCATGAAAACGACCCTGCAGTTATTCAGAATGGTTAGTTATTAAAATTGTTTTTGCTCTTAGTTCAGTCCATTACTCGGTGTTTTACGGCTTCCATACACTGATTAGCCGGAAAAAGATTTAAAGAAATTTAAGATTTTAAAAAATTTTGGTCACCTGGCACGATGTATTCGCATTTAACAAAAGATTATCATTTATCGATTCTTACGAACTGAACCAGAACAAAAAATCACGGATATTTCCCCTTAAGTTCAATCTGGGGATAAATAGCTCAAAATAAATTCTGATTCATATCCGAAAAAAAGATTTCTTGTTCTTCTATCTTTTACAAATGGGTAGCGTTCCTTTATTTCCGCTGCTCTATTATGAAAATCCAACATATAGCTGGCCAAGTAAGAAATCCCGTCCTTACATTGCTGGTCCCACCATTAATAAATTTCTTTCTCCAGTCCGAAAATATATAAATCTAAGTAGACTAATATAAGAAAAAATTACCTATTATACTAAACAATGTTAACTTTGATGTATATTCTTATTCATCTTTTAGACTAAATTATTTTCGACTTTTTTGTATTACATCCTGTTGATAATTCAATCAATAAGTAATGACGCATGACCTGCCAAAAACAACCAAGAAAGGAACACAACTACAGAAAATCAATAGAGATTTATCATCAATCTTCTCAAACTAATAGGTTTGTTTCCTAATCGATAATTTTTTATTGTTTGTTTATCGATTACTTAAACACCCGTCGTCTTTCAAACTGATAAAATATCGTCGTGATAATTAGTCTGATCGGCAAATCAAACTTCCGAGCTTTGATAAATCATAGGCTTCTATGAATCGCTAATCAGATTAGTATCAAGATACAAAGTCCGATCGAATGATCTACCGGATTTAAAATTGCTGTCGCGCTGGTGTCACATGTGGTAAGCCTGTGGGAGGTACGTCTGCGAGCAAGAACAGCCTTGCTCTTTCACTTTCTATTATATCGTAGAATGGGGAATATTGTGTGTTTTTTTTATGTGACTCTATCCTCTCACTACATGGCAACATCCCGTGGCCGGTGGGCTCACCAGGTCTATCCACTTGTGATTACTTCCTCTGATTGATTGATTGGTTGATTTAAACGGTATGTCAACTCGTTGGGAATTATGTATGCCTTGAGGTTAGAGAGACGCATTAATTGTACAATTATTGATTCATATTTACATTTTTCTGTTATTGTGCTTAAAGAGTTTTTTGTCCATAGTTATGTAATATGAAGTATTCCTATCTAATACAAATAATTGACAGAGTTATATAGTTTCAAGTAACTGATAATTATAATCCTTAATAAACAAAGCTTCAAATAATTATTCTTAATACAAATGATTTAAAGTTATATGGTATTAAGTATTCACACAGATATATTTGATCCATTGCGCTAACAGGAACAAACACTCCAGCTCAGATTGAACCTGGGAGTAATTGTAACTAAGATGTAATTGCACATAACCTACATTCGATAGAACAAGAGTCTCACCACCAGATGTAGTTTAGTGTCATAACCAGGACAACACTTTTAGCGGGAGGGAGATCGTTTATTCTAAGCGCTGTCGACAGAGTAGTATTTCTTCTGGGGACACTTAATGGCTCAATTCTGTAAACAAAGGCTACAGACAAAAGCAGAGCTCATGAAATTGCAGTAATACCAAAGGTAATGCTGGGGCAATTTCAAGGTGAGGCTTCAGTGGAAGGTTTCAGGTGTGTATTGCTGGTGACGGCAAGCATTTGAACGACATAATCTTTAAAACAAAGTAATGGCAATCAAAACGACAAAATGGAAAATATTGTTCTTTCTTACGGTATTTATTACATTCTGAATGGGATTTATGTTGACGTTTTTATTTATTATCTAAACCCAAGAGATCATTCTGCCGGGACCTCCATAAGTAAAATTATGATTATCTATCGTGTATGAGGAAATGAACTTGACTCGTCGAATTCAAATCTTTCAAAATATTGTCCGAGATTGATTCAAGCCTTATTTTCTCAGATGAGTCAGTAGTCTGGCAAACTAGGCTGTCTAGAATTGGTAGCAACAGGTCTTGGAGAAATTAACACTCTGAATTAAAAACGTCCAGTTGGCGGTGCTTAAAGTGCGCTGACAGTATCCTCTGCTGTGAGGCAAGTTTCTCCCTAAAAAGGAGTGTCTTGTGTATGACATATAACTGCATTTGATGGTGAGGCTACAGATATGGGGAATATGGAATACGCATTCACTGTTATTACTCCCAGGTTCACTCTGATCCGGAGGAGTAATACCTGTTACGGTCCTAGCAATGGGTTAAATAGATCTGTTTTAAAATTATTCGTATTCGATTGGAATTGCCGAAAGAAAAAAATTTCTGAAGAAAAAAATACTCAAAAATATAAGCATGATCGTAAAATAAATATTCCATTAAAATCAATCGGATGATTGTAAATGTACCAAAACTTTATTTTTCTTGTTTTATATATTTATTACCTTGATTAACGGCATTGGAATTTAGTAATCAAAAAGTAAATCCCATGTCTTAATACTCTGCCAAAAAAGGGTGCCAATATTATCAGCCAAAATAACAGATGTCTTGCTGAGAAAAGTGTTGTCTTGACACACTGCCTAAAAAAGTTATATTTTGATACTAAGCCGAAAACGGGGGTGTCCTCGTGGTGTAACTGTTAAAGCGATGGACTGCGGAATCGTAATACGCGAGTTCGTACTCCAGTCGCGCTATTACGTTCACTTTTGGGCAAATACCCTTGGGAAAGGTATGAACCCCCTTATCCTCCCAGCTATGGGTTAAATAGTACCACTACTGTTCTTCTAGGAGAATAGCTTTGGCATTAAATAACCTAAAAAGAGTTGATATGCCATTAAACAAAGAAACCAAACCAAACTAAGCCGAAAAAGATGTCTTAATGTTATACCAAAAAAGGATTTCTTGCCGCACTATTTAAAAAGATGTCTTAATACTTTGCCAAAAAAGATGTCATCATTCTGCCTAAAAAAAGGGATATCATGATGCTCTGCATGAAAATAGAATGTTTTGATATTTTGACTAAAAAAGGGATGTCTTCAAACTGCCTAAAAATGATGACTTGATACACTGCCTAAACAAAGGGCGTCTTAATACTCAGCCAAAAATGCATATTGTGATATGTCATTTAAAAAAGAAATGTTAAAGAGAAATGCCTAAAAAGGGACTTCTATCAAGATATCCCTTTTTTGGTAGAGTATGAAGATATTTCTTTTTAATTGCCTAAAAAGGATCTCATGATAGTCTGCCAAAAAAGGAATTCCTTTTACTCAGCAAAAAAATAGGTGTCTTGATACATTGAGCAAAAAAGGATGTCTTGATACTCTGTATTTTTAAGACAGAGTATCAAGACATCCTTTTTTTGAATGAGCTGACGCACTTCCCAGAAATCGAAATGTCTTCATACTCTACCGAAAAATAGGATGTGTTGATAACGGGATGTATTGATGCTCGGCCGAAAAAAGCTATATCCGAATACTCTGACAAAAAGGTGGTGCCTTATACTCCGCCAAAACAGGAATATCTTCATACTCTGCCATAAAAAGAGGACTTCATATTCAGCCTAGGAAAGAGAGGTCTTAATACACTGCCAATAAAAGGGGTGTCTTGATACTCTGCTAAAAAATTGAATATCTTGATACTCAACCAAAAAAGGGAAAGTTTGGATACTAACCTAAAAAGGGAAGTTTTGATACTCTGATTAAAAAGAATGTTTTGATACTTTGCTTAAAATAGCATATCTTGATACTCCGCCGAAATAAGGTATATCTTGATTATGTACCTAAAGAAGGGTTGTCTTGATATACAGCCTAGAAAAAGGATGTCTTGATACTCTGCTTAAAAAATGTCTTGATACTCTGCCAAAGAAATGATGTCTTGACCCTCTGCCGAAAACTAGACGCCAAAATATGTATGTATTGATACTCTGTAAAAATGGGATGACTTTATACTCTACTAATAAATAGAATGTCTTGACACTAGCTAAAAAGAATGTCAAGATATTCTGCCGAAAACAAGATGTCTTGATATTCTGCGAAAAACAGGATGTCTAGATACTTTGCCTTCATACTCTGCTAAAAAGGGCTTCTTAATAAATGATCAAAAAGATGTCTTAATACTCTAAGTAAAAAGGGATGTCTTAATACTCTACAAGAAGAAGGATGTCTTGATACTCAGCAAAAAATGGGATATCTTCATATTCCTCCTAAAGAAAGAATGTCATGATGCTCAATCGAAAAAAGGATGTCTTGATGCTCAGCCAAAAAAAGGAAGACTTGCTACACTCCAAAAGAAATGAATGTCTTGATACACTGCCTAAAAAGAAATTTCTAGATCCTCTACCAATATAAGGATATCTTGATACTCTGCCAAAAACAGGATATCCTGACAATCTGGAAAGACAAGATGACTTGATGTTTTGCTTAAAAAGGGCTGTGTTTTTGCCTTGCCTAAAAATATCCCTTGTTATACAGCTAAAAAGGAATGTCTTGATATTCTATCAAATAAGGGACGTCTTGATACTTTTCTAAAAAGGATGTCTTGAATAATGCTTAAAAAGGTGTCTTGATAATCTCCCAAAAATACGATTTCTTGACACACAGCCTAAATAATAGATGTCTTTATTCTCTGCCTAAAAAGACTTGTCTTGATACTCTTCTTCAAAAAATATCTTGATACTCTGCCAAAAAAGGATGTCTTGATACTCTGCTTAAAATGGGATGCTCCGTTACTCTGTGAAAAAAATGATGTCTTGACACACTGCCTAAATGTGGATGTCCTAACACTCTGCCTAAAAATGGTTTGTTTTGATACTTAGCCAAAAACGGATGTCTTGATACTATACCAAAAAAAGATGTTTTCATACGCTGCCTAAAAAGATGTTATGATACTCTCCCAAAAAATGAAGGCCATGACACACAGCCAAACAAAAAGATATATTCATACACTGCCAAAAAGGAATTTCCTAACGTATGATGCCTTGATAATCTGCTTTGAAAAAAGGAAGTCTGGAGACTCTGTCAAAAAAGAGATATTTTGTACTCTACCTAAAATGTCTTTTTTGTCACCCTAAGAGATGTCTTGACACACTGTCTTGATAAAAAGATGTCTTAGCATTCTGCCAAAATAGCATGTCGGTTTACTCTGTCTAGAAAGGATTTCTTGATAAACTGCCCAAAAATGATGTCTTAATCGTCTGCTAAAAATTTGATGTCTTGATACTCCGCCAAAAAAGTGATGTCGTGTCACACTGTTTAGAAAAAATGTCTTGACATTCAGCCTAAAAAGGGGAAGTCTTCATACACCGCAAAAATGGGACGTCTTGAGACTCTGGATAAAAACTAGATGTCTTGATATTCTTCATAAACAAGGGATAAATTGATATATCACCCTCAAAATAAACGTCTTGATACTCAACCAAAAAATGGATGTCTTGATACTCTGGATAAAAAAGGGATGTTTTGATATTCTTCATAAACAAGGTATAGATTGATGTATTGCCTCAAAATGAACGTCTTGATACTCGACCAAAAAATGGATGTCTTGATACTCTGCCAAAACAGGGTTATCTTAATACTCTGCTTAAAACAGAAATGTCTTGATCCTCTGCTAAAAGAGGTGACATACTGCTCAAAAGAGGGATGTCTTGAGACTCAGCAGGAAAAAAAGGAATACATTGATACTCTACAAAAAAGAAGCTCCTGATACTCTTACTCCCCCCCAATATGTTTTGATACTCTACTGAAAAGGGCATATCTTGATACTCTGCCTAAAAGTGACATCTCGATACACTGCAAAAAACGGATGTATTCATACTCTATATAAACAAGTGATACCTTGATACATTGCCTCAAGAAGGGATGTCTTTATACTCAGTCAAAGAAGGAAAGTTTTGATAATCTGGCTAAAAAAGGATGTCTTGATACTCTTCCCAAAAAGTGATGTCTTGACATACTGCCCAAAAGGGTGTTTTGGTATTCAATCAAAAATACTTTGTCATGATGCACTGCCAGAATATTTTGCCACAAATGTGATGTCTTGGTACCCAGTGAAAATGGATGTTTTGAGACACTGCCTAGTAAAGCATGTTCTGATACACAGTCTAAAAAGATATGTCTAAATATTCTATGAAAAAGTGATGATTTGATACTCTACCAGAAAAAGGGTGTCATGATACTCAGCCGTTGTAGATGTCTTGATGCTCTGCCAAAAAATTGATTTTTTGACGAACTGCCTTAGAAAGGGATGTAAAAAAAAAACAATGTCTGTACTCTAACAAAAAATGACTTTACACACTGACTAAAAAAGGATGTCTTGTTCTTCTGCCAAAAAAGAGATATCTTCACACACTGCCTAAATAGACGATATAATACTTTGCTAAAAGAGGGATGTCTTGATACTTCTCAGACTGTTTAAAAAATAAATGTCTTGATGTTCTGCCTAAAAAAGGGATGTATTTTTACTTTACTAATAAATCAATATCATGAGATTTTACCAAAAAAGTGATGTCTTGTTTCTCTGCCTAAAAGAGAGACGTTTTCATGCTCTGTCAAAAAGAAATGTCTTTATACTCTAGCCAAAAAGAATGTCTTGATATACTGCCTTAAAGTATAGATGATACTCTGCCTAAGAAGGGAAATCTTGATACTCTGCAAAAGAATGGATGACTGAATAGACTGCCTGAAAAAGGATGTGATATTCAACCAAAAAAGGGAAGCCTTGGTACACAGCAAAAAAAGGGTGTCTTGATACACTCACTAAAAGACATCTCTTTTTTAACAGAATATCAAGACTCTTTCGGGCAGAGTAAGCAGGCATCTCTTTTTTAAAGCAGGGTATCATATTTTTGGCAGTGTTTCAAGACATCATTTTTTTAGGCAGAGTATCAAAGCAGCTCTTGTATTAGGCAGAGTGTCAAGATGTCTTTTCCTAGTCACGTGAGTCAGCCATCTCCTTTTTAAGCAGACAAAGAAGACATCCCTTATCTAGTCAGTGCGTCAAGATATGCTTTCTTTTAGTATCAAACATCCCTTTATTGACAGAGAATGTAGTCAACCATTTTTTGGCAGAAAATTAAGTCATCCCTTTTTTACAGAGTATCAAGATATCCCCTTTTTAGACAGAGTATCAAGATGTACCTTTTCTTGCCGAGTATCAAAATATTGAATTTTAGGGAGTGTGTAAAGGCATATATTTTCAAGACAAGTTATCAAGACATCTTTTTTTTTTCTTTTTTTTTTTTGGTGAGTATCATGAAAACCTTTTTACAGGAAGTCTGTCAATCATTCATCATTTGGCAGAGTATCCAGTCACCTCTTTTGTAGACAGACTCGGTTTTTTCGGCAGAATATGAAAACCTACATGGTTTAAGACAGTGTATTAAGACTTTCTTTTATGGTAGAGTATAAAAACATCCCATTTTTAGCTGAGTGTCAAGAAATTTCATTTTTTGGCAGAGTATTAAAACATTTTTTTCGGTAGTATGTCAAGACACACCTCTTTTCGGGATATTATCAAGACATCCATTTTTTAGAGTATCAAGACATTAATTTTCTAGTCAGAGTGTAAAAACATTTTTGCCAGAGTATCAAGACATCCTTTTTGTCAGTGTAAAAACATTTGTTTTTTAGGCAAAAGAATAAGACATCAATTTTTTAATCAGTGTGAAAAGATATTGTTTTTTGTTGTTTTTTTTTTTTGTTAGAGTATCAAACACCCGTTTTCAGGAGGTTTTGAAGACATCCATTTTTTAAGTAGTGTATCATGTTATTCAATTTTTAGGTAGAGTATCAAGTCGTCTCTCTTTTAGGCAGTTTATAAAGACATTCCTTTTTGGCAGAGTATCAAGACATCCCTTTTTTGTAGAGTGTCGAGACATCCATTTTTGGCAGAATATCACGACACTCTTTTTAATGCAATATCTTTAGACGCCCTTTTTTCGCTAAGTATAAAGCATGCAATTTTGATAAAGTATCAAGACACCCATTTTTTGAGCAAAGTATCAAAACTTCCCTTGTTTAAGGCAGTGGATCAAGACATTCTTTTTTGATAGAGTATAAAGACATCCCATTTTTTGCAGAATTAAAACCTTCTTTTTCGGCAGAGTATTAAGACATCTCTTTATTAAGCAGAATATCAATGAATCGCTTTTTTAGCAGAGTACTAAGACATCCATTTATTGGCAGAGTAAAAAGACATCAAAATTTTTGGAAGTGTATCTAGAGAGGAATTTTTTGGGCTGTGAGTAAAGACATCCCATTTTTAAATAGAGTATAAAGTCATCCCTTTTTTGGTAAAGTATCAAGACATCTCTTTCTTGGCAGAGTAAAAAGACATTCTTTTCTAAGCACACATTTTTTGGTATAGCATCAAGACATCTGCCAAAAGAAAGATGTCAACGCATTGCCTAAATAATTGATTTTTTGATACTCTACAAAAAATGAATGTCTTAGTACTATTCCAGAAAGCGGATTTCTTTTTACTCTGCATGACTCTGCTTAAAAATGGATTGCCTAATACTTTAACAAAACGTGATATCTTGTATACTGCTGGAAAAAGGGATTCTTTGATAATTTCCTCAAAACGGAATGTCCTGATACACTGCCATAAACGATGGATTTTTTATTCGCTCCAGAAAAAGTGACGTCTTGATACTCTGCCCAAAAAATGATGTCTTGATGCTCTGCTTAAAAATGGGATGTCTTGATACTCGCAAAAACCTGATGTTTTGATAATCGGTCTAAAAAAGGATGTTTGATATTCTAAAAAAAGGACGTCGTTACGCACTGACTAAAAAAATGAATGTCTTGATTTTCTGCGTTAAAAAGGTGTCTTGACACACTTCCTGAAAATGACGTCTGCCAAAAGAGGCAAGTTTTGATACCCAGCCAAAAAGATTATGTCTTTACACACAACCTAAAAAATAATGTCTTCATACTCTGCCAAAAAAATGGGTTTCTCGGTACTATGCAAAAAAGGATATCTTATTACTCTGCCTAAAAGAGGGATGTCTTAATACTCATCTTTAATAAATTGATGTCTTGATATTCCGTTGAAGAAAAAAACTATGTCTTCATACAATGCCGAAAAAAGTGGTTTTAATATTCTGTCAAAGAAAGAATGTTTTGATATACTAATTTAAACAGAGGATGATTTGATACTCTGCCTAAAAAAGGTGTCTTGCTACTGTAGCTAAGAAAAGAAGGTCTTGATTCTTTACCAAAAAACGCATGTCTTGATACTCTGCCGAAGAACTGAGCACTTGAAAGACTGCCTGAAGAAAAGGATGTCATGATACTCTACCAAAAAAAGGATGTCTTGATACTCAGCGAAAAAAAAGAGGTGTCACACTCTCTGAAAATAGTCTTTACACACATCCTAATGTGGTATTTTGACCTTCGACCGGGCCAAAAATGCCATCCAAGGTGATGCATCGAAAGGAAGTGACACATTCTAATGGCAGTTATGAGAGGAAATCGCGTGGGCGGAAATTGGCTGATGAAATGGGACGAGGTAAAAAATTCCCATTGTACACTCATAGACTGATGCACCGGAAGAGAGTGACCTGTGAACTGCATGACAGTTATTTCCGCTTGATGACGATCCAATATGCGATTCCAAAAATCGAGTAGGCGACTGAGTGGGCGTTGGACTATTATATAACTCAGTCAAGACAGAAGTTGCAGTTGCAGTTAGAGATCGGACGGAGTTATAGACGAGATGTGGTAGGGAAAGCCACACCAGGCCGAAAGGACTCGGGGCCCTGACGAGTTGAGGTCCAGAGAAGTTGCTAATAAGATGCAGTAAAGAAAGCCATCATCCAGCAGAGAGCTGAGCCCCCGGGCCTCCGGTTGAGCAGCCCTGGAGAACGAGAAAGGCACAACGCTGACGGCCATAAGAGTGGGGGTCAAAATATTGCAGTTTCTGTTCGGTCTCCAGCTCCCTCTCACACGCAAACCTTGAGTAACCCTTTTCGAACCCTTACAATAAAGTGAGAGGTACATATATTTATAAAGAAGTCTTCCTGCGTCTTTATCATTGCGTCGGTATGTATCCAGTATATATATGTATATTTCTGCATGAATCAGCAGATGACAATATAACACTAACAACGGAATGTCCAGATAACCTGCGAAAAATGTATGTCTTGATACTCTGCTTTGAAACGGAATGGCTTGATACTCTCCTCAAAAATCGACTGTCTTAATACTCTACAATAAAGGGATGTCTTCATTTTCTGCTAAAAAAGGGATGTTTGACACTCCTAAAAAGGACGTCTTAACACACTGACTAAAAATGGGATGTCTTATTCGTCTGCTTAAAAATGTCTTGACACACAACCAGAGAAAAATGTCTTGATACACTGGCTATAACCAGGACTGCTTTGATATTCTGCCTAAACAATGCCAAAAAAGATGTCTTGATACTCTGCCTAAAAGAGGGATTTGATACTCTGAAAAAAAATGATTTCTTGATACTCTGCCAAAAAACTGATATGTTGACATTCTGCCCAAAAATTTGTCTTAACTCTTTGTCTAAGAAAAGTGATGCCTTGATACTCTGCCTAAAAGAAGGATTTCTTGATATCCTGCCAAAAAAGGGATGTCTTGATAGTCTGCATAATTAGGGGATGTCTTGAAACTCTGCCGAAAAAGTGATGTTTTGATACACAAACAAAATGGGATGTCTCGATACTCTACCGAAAAATGGATGTCGTGATAGTCTGCTTAAAATGGGAGGTCTTGATTCGCTGCAAAGTACATGTCATGATAATCAGCCAACAAAGGGATGTTTGATACTCTTCCAAAAAAGATATACTTACACAGTGACTAAAAAGGATGAAAAAAAAGAAATATCTTGATACTCTTACAAAAAAGGGATAAAAGGGATACTCTGCAAAAAAAAAAGATATTTTAACTAACTGCCTAAAAAATCCACTCTAGATAATCTGCCTAAAATACTGATGTCTTTTTACTCTGCCAATAAATGGATGTCTTGGTACTCTGCTAAAAATTGATGTCTTGATACTCTGCATAATAAAGAGATGTCTTATTACTCTGCCGAAAAAGGAAAGTTTTAACTCTGACAAAATAGGGATGTCTTTATACTCTACTAAAAATGGATGTCTTGATACTCTGACGAAATGGGATAAGTTGACACACTGCCACAAGAGGAGATGTCTTGATGCTCTGCCAAAAAGGCGATGTCAAACTGCTTAAAATTGGGATGTCTTGATACTCTACCTAATAAAGAGAAGTCTTGTTACTCTACCTAAAAAAGGAATACCTTGACACACTACCTTAAAAAAGAATGTCTTCATACTCTTCAAGAAAAGGGATGTTTTGATACTCTGCCAGAAAAGGGATCTCTTAAAGAGGGACGTTGACACACTGCCGTAAAAAAGTATTTTTGATACTCTGCTAAAAAAGCAATGTCGTGTTACACACTGATAAAATGGATGTCTTAACACATTACCTAAAAAGACGTCTTGATACTTACCAAAAAAGCGATATGTTGTTACTCAACTAAAAAAGTGATGTTTTGATACACTGCCTAAAAAAGGAATGTCTTAATACAATGCCAAAAAAGGATGTATATATATTCTGCCAAAAAAGAGATGTTTTTATTCTCTACCCAAAAAGCTATGTTTTGACTCTTTGACTAAAAATGGGAATGTCTGGGTATTGCTCTGAAATTAGAGGTGAGTTTCCTGTTTTAGAGCTCTGTGGAGAGAGGAGTCACCCGTTCTCTGTTATTTCACCAATGTCTACTCCCACCTACTCTGGTTGTATGTATTTAGCTAATATATATGCGTGTTTAATAGGGATATTCAAAAAATTATCGATATCGGATAGGAACACATAATTCCGTACAAATGTTTGCAGATTATTAGTATTTGATAGAAATACTTAAAAACATATTATTGTGCGCAAACAAATGATTATTATCAAATATAAATATTTACATGAAACTATGGAATTTAGTCTAAATAATAATAATAAGATTTTTAAAAAGAACCAAGGCGGAAGAGTTATAAATGCTCGCGCAAATGTTCTTAGAAGCCAAGTGAAATGTCAAAGAAATGGAAAGCTGTCTGCTATCATGCCTTAATCCAAAACTGATAACCCGAGAAGATATTATCTCTCAAATATTTGTATCTGTCGCTGGTTTTAATGTTATTACTATTATTATTTGTCGGTCTAAGTATAACCAGATAGAAATAATCCTTACAGGGCTTAATCTTACAATAACTGGAGCCCACTAGTCAATTGCTCGGGACCTACAATACCTCTGAATTTCAAAAGTAGCATTAATGTAGACTTTAAATGTTAAAACTTAAAGAAAATACGGGAGGAATGACGAGTTTTAATAGGAGAAAAAGAAAGCAGAAAGAAAAAAATCTTTTTTTTTTTGTGACCCGCGTAAGAGTTCTCTTTGAGAAAACTAGGTCACGTCTGTGTCAGACACGCAAATTTTAAATAACCCCGGGGTCTGGTATAGCCACAATATACCACCCATGATAAAAATGTTGAAACAAAATATGACAAAACGTGGGACCCAGGCAACAGGCCTGGGTGTCATGATCGACAGGTGCTCTCCTGATAGCCAACATGGGAAACTCGCCGTCATCCCACGAATGTTGGCTATTCTTTTTTCAGGTACACGAATCACGATTTAAGGAACCACACAAATCAGAGACACAAACACAAAACATGGACTAGGAAAGACAACAAATTTGCACTACACTGCTATTTTAGGAGCAACTCTACACAAAGAGAATATACAAAAAGAATGATAGAGATCCGATAAGAATGCGCTAGTTTTCAAACAACAAACCAAAGTTTTGCTGACCAAGTTAGGACAATAATAAAGGTTGGTTGGTTTTCTGACCTTGAAATACTAGAAATGCACCAGAAAATAAATCATGAATAAGATAGTAATACAATATCAGACACACCAAGTATTGACAAACAAGAACAGTCTAACCGAAATGAACCACCAACTTCGGAAAATAGAAACACCACACAACCAAATAACACAGAGCAAACACAAACATAAGAAGAAAAAATAGATTTAGAAAATTAAAACATAATTATAAACGGGAAAAATACTACCTTACCATCATTAAGAAACATAGAATGGAAAACAGTCAAGACGTAAAAGGGAAAAAAATCAAGTATTAACTTCTATATCAACAAATAATATAACCGAATTAAATGAAGTAATCAATACTTGAGCGAAATTAGTTTGTGAGAAAAATTATATCCCTTCAAAAAACACGAAGAAAAAACATCAAAACTAGGATAGGAAATTCGACTCGAACGCAGATAAAAAAAATCTACGAAAAAAGGCCAAAATGATTAAACAAAGGAAAGACGCTGGAACATGTAGAGACAAAAAAAGGCAACACAAGGAAAAATAATAATACAACTTGAGGAAATAAACCAGAAAGTACTGGCGAAGAAGGAAGATTAAAAAGATATCGACAAAGGGTAAAACAACAGACAAAATAGGACATTCCAGAACAACGAAAGAAAATTCTACCAACAAGTAGGGGAACATGACACGAAATCATACCAACAACCGGATGCAAGAGAAACGGAACAATTTTGGACTAAAATATGACCATCAAGAGAATATAACGAAAAATCTGAACTGATAAGCAATATGACAAAAGAAAAAGGTCCGAAAGCAGAAATACACATAGATTTACTCAAAACAACCCTAAAACATATCAAATTCACCCCACTCACGATAGACTAGCACTAGAAATGAACAGATGCCTACAAGAAGCACATGTACCCGAATGAATGACCAAAGGAAAAACCACATTGATCCAAAAAGACCCCCTTAAAAAACCGCCTCCAAACAACTACAGACCCATAATCTGCCTACCAATGATGTGGAAAATATTAACAGCCCAAATAAGGGAAGAAATTTACTACTCGCTAACAAGCCGTAGATTGTTCCCTAAGGAACAGAAAGGATGCTACAAATGATCCAGAGACACAGGAGAGTTACTTTACACAGATCAGCACAACCTCAACGAGAGCAAGAGCTATGGCTTGGGTTGACTACAAAAAGGCATATGATATGGCCCCGCAAAGCTGCATAATAAACTGCCTCAGAAAGTACAAAATATCAGATGAACTAATAAACTTTATCGAGAAAACCATGAAAACCTGGAAAGTGGAATTGACTGCAGGAGGGAGAAGCTTAGCTGAAACGAAGGTCCAAAGAGGTATATTTCAAAGCAATGTATTATTACAGTTACAATTCATAATTGCAATGATGCCACTTAACCACATACTCAGGAAATGCACAGCCAGATACAAACTTAGTAAATCGCAGGAAACGATCAATCACCTAATGTACATGGACGAAATAAAACTGTTTAGAAAAAATTGAAAAGGAACTGGAAACTCTAATATACACAGTGAGCATATACAGTCAGGACATAGAAGTGGAATTTGGCATAGAACAACGTGTCATGCTTGTGATGAAAATTGGCAAACGACACCTGATGGACGGAATGGAACTACCAAATCAAGACAAGATTAGAAGGCTCTGCGAAAAAGAAACGTACAAATACTTGGGAATATTGGAAGCTGACACCATCAAACAAGTGGAGAGGGAAAATTAAGAAAGAATATCTCAGGAGAACCAGAAAGCTACTCAAGATATTGTTAGATATTCAGGACCCTTTTTGAAGTGGACCAGAGAAGAACTTAAGCAAATGGATAAAAGAACAAGAAAGCTAATGACCAAGTATAAGGCATTACATCCCAGAGATGACGTTGACAGACTATATGTATCAATAAAAGAGGGAGGAAGAGGATTTACAAGCATTGAAGACAGCGCTGACACATAGATGCAACGGCTCAAGGACAACATAGAAAAGCACGAAAGAAGACTGATTACAGCCATCAGAAACTATACAGAATAACAATAACTAGAAAACAGAAATGGGAAGAAAAACAACTCTGTGGATGTTTTAAAGGACTAATAAGCAACATTTCATACCAGAAAACCAGGACGTGGCTAAGATAAGAAAGAAACAGAATCTCTCCTAATAACAGCAGAAAACAACGCCATAAGAACCGATCATATCAAAGCGAGAATAGACAAGACGCAACGAAATAGCAAATGTAGGTTATGTGGTGATAGAGATGAAACTATCAATCACATGATAAGCGAATGCAGCAAATTAACACAGAAAGAGTATAAGACAAGTCATGACTGGGTGGGCAAGATGAACCACTGGGAGATGTGCAAGAAATTGAAATTTGACTATACGAATATGTGGTATATACATAACCCAGCATCTGTCCCGGAGAATGACACACATAAACTACTATGAAATTTTTGAAATACAAATGGATCATCTAATCTCGGCCAGAAGACCAGACCTTATAATAATCAACAAAAAAAAAAAAAAGAGAAAAAAGAGAACTGTCCCGGTTGACCACAGAATAAAATTGAAAGAAAGTTAAAAGAAAGATAAGTACATGGACCTTGCTAGGGAATTGAAAAAACTCAGGAACATGAAAGTAACAATTACACCAATCGTGATTGGTGCTTTTGATATTGTCACCAAAGGATTATTAAAGAGACTGGCGGACTTAGCAATAAGAGGACGAGTGGAGACCATTCAAACTACTACATTATTAAGAACGGCTAGAATACTGAGCAGAGTCCCGGAGACGAGGAAACTTGCTGCCAGTCAAACTCCAGTGAAAGACCATCTGCTAACACTGATGTAAAAAACTCTCGAAGAGTAAATAATAACGATAATAATTGTAAATATTATTATTATTATTATTATTATTATTATTATTATTATTATTATTATTACTAAGAATAGTTACTTCAAGCAACAATTGTTGAGGCAGGTGTTCATTCTACCCAGTGCTTAAGTTGTTATAAAAAAAGATATGTGGGTAATATTTCATGATTAGTCGACAAACGAATATATGAACTCAGTAGTGACATGAAAATTGACGTCGAAAAAACGCGTTAGTAAAATCTACACTCGAAACTATTCAAAAGTTTATCTTACAAATTCCAAAATCGTAGTCGATATATATATAATAAACGACATAGAATGATTGTCGAATCTAGTATCATTTCTGATTCAAATTCTATCAAATAACGACCCTTTTTTCAACTTCTTATTTAGTCAGATTAGTGCTAAAAAGTTAGAAGATTCCCTATCTAAATTAGATTTCATTAATTACTTATGTTTAAACTCACTTTTTAATATTTTTCAATTATATTTCTAATCATCATTCCTCCTAAATTAAAACAGCAACAGAAATTTAACTAATTTCTAATAAAATTTCTTAAAATTCTTAAAACCCATAGCAAATGAGTTAAATCCTGAAATAAATTTCGAACATTAAGTCGAATATTTCTGAAAGATAACGCCACTAATGGTTATAGAATGCTAAGACTTTTCTCTTTTTTTGTTTTATTTTTATAATTGAATATAATTCAGAAGATACATTACAAATTAACATTGCCCTGATGATGGTTTGATATAAAAACCAAAACGTTTAATGTTGGCAAATGATTCAACTGTAAATAAACTCATCCACTAAAGAGCTTGTTTTTTCACATCTTTATATTTACATATCCTCAGATTCATTTCCATTTTCTCTTTCATATATATATATTTACGTGTGAGTATATCTATATATATGTGAGAGAGAGAGAGAGAGAGAGAGAGAGAGAGAGAGAGAGAGAGAGAGAGAGAGAGAAACAGTGATAGAAAGAGATAGAGTATGTATTCTCACGCGCTGAGGGAAAATAAAACTCCGAAGATTTTTCAATTTGAATAGGATTATGATAAAAGATATCAAAATTATTTCATGAATTCTTTTCTTTCCTCCGAGCAAAATGTTTGGTACGTTTGCAAGTTAATTTAATAAATGGAAATGTGTGCTATTATCTGATCACATTTGGCAGGCATCTCTTCTTGTTTCGAAGAGCATTTAAAATAAAACATAAAGAAAGAGCGATTTTTAAAAAGTCTCCTAACTGGTGTTGAGACATAATAAAAAATATACAGGAAAATTGGTGTCGCAAGGGAGATAACTCTTGAAATATGAGACAGATTTTGTGGGAGAATACTGAAGACCAAGAAATTATAAGACTGAAGCTTTGGAAAGAAAGAAAGTAAGAAAGAAAGAAAGAAAGAATAATGAAATAAAGAAAATGAAGGGAAAAGAAATGAAACAAGAAAAAGGGAAAGAAAGAATGAAAGAGAATGATGACAGGAAACTTATTGAAAATCGTATAAAAGGGAAATAAAGCATAAAATGCAAAGAAAAATATTGATAATAAATGAATGAACTTAAAAGAAACACAAAATGTTTATCACTATTGTCTTCATTTGTATACTCACAATGAGTCAGCCGATTTGTCCTTCGACCTTCTTCGGGTGTTTCATGTCGAACTCGAGAACCTACACAGACCCTTGAACTAAATCTTTTATTTAATCCACAGGGAATATTATTCTAATTCTCTTAACCATGACAGGGTATAATTGTTAAGTATTCTTTGTTATTTCACCAGTAGGTGAGATTGAACCATTAACGTCCAGATTAATTCACTCAGAAGAACTTTCCAACCAAACGTCTTATCCTTTGTGCCAGGTCTCATGTTAACGAATGGAAATGAAAACACTAGTACAAATATTGTAAATGATAAAAAGTATCAGACTTTAGACAATTAACACAAGAAAAGAGAAAAAATAAAAAAGGAAGAGTTTCTCGTGCCAGACTGTGACATCGTAGTCGGCTATTACAATCACTTTTGGATTAATACCTTTGCAAAAGATATAAGCCTCCATCTATGAGTCAAATAGTAACATAACTTTTTCTACAAGGATGGTTTTGTCATCAAATAACCCACGAAAAATGATATGCCATCAAAAAAACAAAGAAAGAAACTACTCAAAATAAAACAAAAAAAAAACAAAGAAAATTACTGTAATACGAGTAAATAATGATAATAATAATCAAGTCACGTTGACAGCGTGGATTTTCCTAAATCTCTCTCTCTCTCTCTCTTTCTCTCTCTCTCTCTCTCTCGACCCATTCGTCCCTAACATCCATCGCTTTCGGCAGATCTTCCAAATTACATCCTGTGTCCGTACAGAGCTGATGTAGATAAATTTTTGCTGATCGGCCAACACTGGCTCATCCATTTGTAGGAGTCTATTGAAGAACGTCACTTATGAGTTCGTCTTTGTTTCTTCAGCAGTGTTTCGCATGTCTTGTTGCTCCTTTTTGAGATGGGAGGTAAGTGGTCGTACATCTGTTGTTTCGTAGGATAGTTTCTGGGATTTATTCAAGATAACTCGTAACATTTTTGTGTAGATCCCATCAAGCTTTTCTCAATGCGATTTTTTAGCATCCATCTGATGCTTCCATACAGCCACAGCTTGGAAGAAATCTCGTTTTATTTATCGGATTGATCAGATTTCCATATGATCAATGACCTACCGATAGCAGTCCTCACCTTCGCAAGGCGTATATTACCATCATTTTCAGTAGATGAGACACTGCTGCGCAGGTACGTGAATTTATCGACTAATTTCAGATGCTAGCCACCTAAAGTAGAGAAAGCCCCTTTTCATTTAAAACTCATATACTGTTTTATTTGCGTTTACGTAGAGGCCACGTCCCCCTGCTGTCTTCACCAGGCAATGCAGCAGAGATTCAGCTGGGGCAGGTGTATTTTCAAGAAGCACTATATCATCAACATATTCTGCATCAGTTATAGTTTCTGCATGATATCGCTTGCGTCTTGCCATTTTTGGCGTAAAGCCATTTTTTATTAGATCAATCGATTTTCCAAGTGCGTATTCTTGACAGATTATAAACAAGTATGGTGCTAATGTATATCTTTGCAAAACTGTTGAGACAATGTCAAAGAAATCTTTGTCTCCATCTGGTGAGCGAACCATTGCTTTCGTGTTTTTATAAAGCACCATTATAGCGGCAACAGTTTCTTTGCGGTGACAATGTGTATGGAATCAAATGCTTTGGGGAAATCTACAAACAACTGTGTTGCCTTGAGATTTTTTGCACGATCTCCTTCAACGATTCGATGAACTTATCAGAATCTATGATATTGTGGATTGATTTCCCCGAAAACTGTTCCAGTTTTTCTAAAGAATTTTCTCAATTTCAGGCGTGATCCCGTTGAGAAGGAGGGCATTATATACCGTGGCAGCTATAAAAATAAGAGTTATATTTCTGTAGTTCTTGGTGATTCCGAGGTCACCTTTCTTAGGAAAGGGGGAGATGCAGGAGAAGATTGTATTTGGTTTATATACAGCGTTGCAAAATCGAAGAAGTCATCAAATTTCCTTATCTTCTATATTTCTGGGGGGATTTCGTCGAGGCCCACAGCTTTTCTGTTTTTGATTTTTGTCACTATTACGTTTTAAATTCTTCTGCAGTTAACTGTCCTCGTTGGATATCAAGTTGGCAATTAATAATTTTGTGAATAGGTCTATCACTGACTTTGGGGGAGTTTCCAAGCATATTCTAGAAATGTTTTCTCTATATCTGTATTCGATCTTCTTGGCTGGCAGCTTTTAGTTTTGGTTTGAAGGTGCTCTTCTTTTTGCTCACTTCATTTACTTTTCGCCATGTTGTTCGTAATTGCCTATCTTCTTCAGAGTCGCTTATTCTATTGATCCGGCCTTGGGTGTATTCTTGTTACTCTTTTTGGTATATGTTAATTAGTTCTCTCTGAGCTTTCTCAAGTGTCTGCGCTTGGACATTTGTTGAATTTCTTTGTTTTTAAGTAGGGGTGTTATTTTCACATTATCTCGATTTTTCCTAGTTACTAGTGACTAAATAATCCACAGGGAATGGTTCAGGGGATTAAATTTTGATCATATTGCCACAAACCAGAATTTGTCCTCGAGAATGAGACGCATAAAATTCTCTTGGACTTTGAGAAAGAAATGGATGCCCTAATCCCTCCAAGAAGACCAGACTTACTGTTAATGAACAAGAAAAAAAAAGAACTAGTAATCTAGAGAATTTTGTCGTTCCGGCAAACCACAGAGTGAAAATAAAAGAAAACGAAAAGATGAGCAAATACTTGTACCTTGCGTGAAAAGAAAAAATACAATAAAACATGAGGGTGACTGAGAGAAATTGTTGTTGGTGTGCTTGGAACCGTCCCTAAAGTCTTGGAAACAAAACTGGAGAAATCAGAAATCAGAGGAAGAATTGAGACCATGTAGACTTCAGCATTGCTGAGATCAGTGAGAATACTCAAGAGTTTTGGAGACCTGAGGAGACTTTCTGTCTCTCAGACTCTAGTGAAAGACCACCGGCTAATTCTACGGTGAAAATCTCACTGGGAGTAAAATAAATAAACCCAGTCGGCATCTTGCGAATATTGGCTGTCTAATTTCAGATAAACATACAACCAAAGCTACAGCTAAACCGAGAACCACCAATGGAAAAATGGACTGGAGAAGACAACAGAAGTATATTTTCAGTTATTTTTTGAGCAGTCTTGCATACAGAGGATATAGAAAAAGAATGATAGAAATTTGGACTGAATCAGCTAAATTTCATACAAGCTAAAGACTCGCTGACCAAGTTAGAATGAAAGTTTGGTTTCTCACCGAGAGATACTAGAAATATAAGAACACGTAACATGTAAATATGAACAAGAGACTCCAACCAGAAGTAAAACGCAAAATACTGAAAAGCAAGAGCCCCTTATCTAAAATGAAACACAAAATTCTGAAAACTAAAACATCACATTCTCCAAAACAAGGAAACCAATGTTAACGTAAGAACACAGAATAAATTTCGAGTTAATAAAGAAAATCATGACTGCAGAGAAGACTGCATTACCATCCCTCAGTAACCAAGACTGAAAAAAAAGTGAAGAGAGAAACCGAAAATTGAAAGGAATTATAACTAAATATCCCAACATGTAACATCACTGAACTAAATGAACTAATTTATGTAGGAGCCAAACTTGTCTGTTATAAAATTGCTATTCCTCAAGGGAACCCGAATAAAATAAAAAACCTGGATGAGAAATTAGACAAGAAAAAGAGATAATGAAACTTCAACAACAAGCAAAGTGCTAAGGAAGGAAAAACACATTAGTATATATTGGGAGGAAAAGGCAAAAAAAAATCAAACGAGTCTGAAAGTACAACTGGAAGAGATAATTTGGCATAAGATGAGAGATTCAAAAGATACCGGTACAGGTCAAGTAAAACAAAGTAAAGAAGACATTCCAAAATAACAAAAGAAAATTCTTCAAAGAAATCGGTGGTTAATGCACAAGAACAAACTAACAATCGGATGCAAAGGAAATAAAATAATTCCAGAGTAAAATATGGAAGCAGAAAGAATACAACAGAAAAGCCAAGTGGATAAATAACATAAAAAAAACAATTACAAGGACTCAGAGAAGAGTCATGGGTTGAAATACTCCTAGACTCGCTAAGAGTAACACTCAAGAAAGTACCGAAGTGAAAAATGCCCGGCCATGATGTATGGATTCTAGTTTTAAAAAATTCACGTCCATCCATGACAAGTTGGCTCTACAACGGAGTAAATGCCTAGAATAAGCAAGTATACCCGAATAAATGACGAAGTAGAAAACTACCCAGATCCAGAAAGACTTCCAAATAGAGCCACCTCCAGCAACTATAAACCGATAACGAGTCTGTAATATATTGTTTTTGTGGGTGTTAGAATTGCTTAGTAGGCTTAAGGACAACATAAGGCATGCGTGCTTTAGTTAAGGCATACTTATTCTAAATCGGCAGAGTGTGTGTATGTATTCCTACGCCAAGGGGTTGTAATCTTGCGCGTAGAGAAATAGTCCGTGTTATTACGACATCCCCTTACCAATGGAAAAGAAGGATGTTGCTATATTCCTTGTTTATTTCTTTTATATCTTTTGGCCTGTGTATTTCACGGCCGCTTCTTGTTGTGTTGCATGTTGGCTGTTTTATACTTCTCTGGTGTGAGACGTAGTTTGTATTTGTGAGTCCTTTTTGCAATGAAGAGGTGGGGTCATAAAAATAAAGCTGTTTATGGATGCAAGTTTCTGCTGCTCTTATTTGGAGTCTGTTTCGTCTTTTTGATGATCCATCTGGCAGTTGAAGGATGTATGATCTGGGTTCTGCGCATCTACTGCTGATTGTTGCTGGCTACCATTTCCCAGTTTGGTTATCCAATATACGAACATCTTGCCCAGGGACAAGTGGTGGTAGATCATGAGATGTTCTATCATGATACATTTTCTGCATATCCTGTCTGTGTTTCAGTTCTTCACGAATATGGTCAGTGTTGGAATATCTTGGGGTTGAAACTTTGGCAATTAAGTTTGATCTTAAAATAAGAGTTCAGCTGATCTTAAAATAAGAGTTCAGCTGGACTTGGAAGGTTGTGGTTGATCGGTGTTGTTCGCAAACACAACATTGCTAAGTTAGGATCTCTTCCCTTGCTTAATTAGAGCTCTTGTAATTGTCTGGATTTGTCTTTCGATAAAACAATTTGATTTTGGGAACTTTGGTGATGATGTGATGTGATCAAATTGCCATTGTTGGGCAAATTCTTTGAATGCTTCTCTGGAGTACTGTGGTCCATTGTCACTAACAACTCTGCTGGGAATACCATGTTCAGAGAATATTTGCTTCATTGTTGATATGACCATATTGCTTGTTGTCAGGCCATTCATTTTCCCTATAATTGGAAATTTACTGTAATAATCAGCAATTATCAGATATTCATGATTATTGCTATTAAACAAATCTGTGCCGACAACTTCTCGTGCTCTGCTGGGGATGTCAAGTAGCTGTAAAGTTTCTTTTGGTTGTGCCGGAAGGTTTCCCTGGCATATTGAACAATTCTTGATCATGTTCTCAATATTTGCATTAATTTGCTCCCAGTATACAGCATCTCTGGCTTGAAGACGTGTTTTTTCAACATGGTGGTAATGTAGCTGGTCCAAGATAATTTTTTGTTGGGTTTCAGGAATAATAATTCTTGATCCTTTCATGATGATACCATCGTTGACAGATAGTTCCTCTCTGTATGGCCAGTATGACCGGATTACCGGTGGTAAATCCTTAATTGAGTCTGGCCATCCTGCTGTTATGATTCCTTGCAGTTGATCAAGTACTGGATCAGCCTTGGTTTCTTTTCTTATCTCATTCAGGCGTTCACTCCTGAATCTAACCTAATCGACTCTAATGTCTAGGTCGACTGTATCGGTATTTTCAGTGCTAGGGAGACGGCTTAGAGTATCAGCTAGAGTCTTTTCCTGTCCTGGAATGTATTCGATTTCCATCTGGTATCTCTGTAGCTTAATTATCATTCGCTGTAATCTAGGGGATGCACTGGTTAGTGGCTTTTATAGTATCATGACAAGTGGCTTATGGTCAGTGAGTATTTTGAATTGAAGTCCATATAGATATATGTGAAATCTTTGGACACCAAATACAATTGCAAGAAGTTCTCTTTCTATGCATGCATACCGTTTTTCTGCATCTGTTAGAGACTTTGATGCATATGCAATAGATTTTTTGTTTTGTATTAGTGCAGCTCCAAGTCCTTTCACGCTTGCATCAGTTTGTAATACTGGTATTTCAGTTGTGCTAAAGTATGTTAACGTTGAGACTTGACTGATTACTGTTTTGAGTTTCTCAAAACATTACTTGTGGTGTTCTTCCCACAAAAGGGTGCATCTTTCTTCAACACTCCTCGTAGAGTATATGTCTTCTCAGCCAGGTTAGGGATAAACGAAGATAGGTATGTGATAAGACCTAAGAATTCTTGGAGCTCTTTTCTGCATGTTGGGTACGGCATGTTTTGAAGGTCTTTGAGCTTTTCTGGGTCAGGGCGGACATCATTTTCACTATATATCATTCCAAAGAAAGATATGCTTTTTTATTTGATTTTGCATTTTGTTGAATTAAACACAAGACCATTTTCGGCGGCTATTTGCATGAGCCTGTGTAGAGTCTTATCGTGTTCTTCTTCTGATTTAGCATAGACAACGACGTCATCAGCGATTCCTATAGCGCCATCAACTTGCTCAAATATTTGATCCATCTTCATTTGGAAGATTTCTTGTGATACGCTCAATCCGAATAGTAACCGCTGAAAGCAGTACCTGCCATAAAGGGATTGGAATGTTGTTAACAATTGCGATTCAGTGTCGAGATGTATTGACTAATAAGCAACTTTGGCGTCAAATTTAGAGAATATCTTGGCGCCTGTAAAATGCTGTGTTATCTCTTCTATGGTCGGTGTTGCATGGTGTGGTCTTCTGAACGCTCTATTAAGGTGTCTTGGGTCTAGGCAAATTCTCAAACTCCCATCTTTTTTATGCGAGTATGTTAGACTTGAAACTCAGTCTGTAGGTTCAGTCATCTTTCTTACTATCTTATTTTTGACCATGTTATAAGGTTCTATTTTCTACGTGGTGCATTCAATAGGTTTCCAGACTTTTTTGTACAGGCATTTTAAATTGTCGTTGATTCTTGAAAATTCACTATCTTATAGCTGTACATCTTATGAGATGACTGACCAATTTTTATGATTTTAAATGAACAGCAACAGCAGGAATTGAAATACACCCAACTAAAGCCTGATTGTCACAGCTAGTGAATTTCAAAAATACAATCTGAACGTGAGCAAGAACGATATGCAATAAAATTCTGTTTTTAACTTGGAAAAATACCACGGAAACGTATGGAAGGCTTCAGACTGCTTCTGGAGCATTTTGCATGAATCGATCATCAGTTTTTGAGTGGCATAAGAGATTCAATGAAGGCAAGGAGTCTGTGAGGGATGATGAGAGGTGTGGGAGGAGTAAGAAAGTCAATACACCAGAATTGATTGGCCAAATGTTTAGGCTTAGGATTAGGGTTACTATGTTGAGTTTTTAAGGGAGTTCAGGAAGAGATTGTGTCGGAGGAGGCCAGCACTCTTCAAATCGCCTCAGTGGCATTTCCACCAGGACAATGTACCAGTCCACAACTCCATCCTTGTCACAGACTATTTGACCAAGATGGGCCTCAAGACAGTTCCTCACCCTCCCTATAGTCACGACCTTGCTCCCCGTGACTTTTGGTCATTCCCTAAGCTCAGAGGCTGTCGTTATGAGACAATTGAGGAGATGAAAGAGACTGTGACGAAGATCATTGACACGTTCACACAAGAAGACTTCCATGGGGCCTTCCAGAAGTTGTTGGAACGGTACAAGTGCATTGCAGCCGGAGGAGATTACTTCGAAGGGGGACTAGAGTTTCATGTGCGTACTATCAATAGAAGTGGCCATTCCAGTCTGAAAACTTATTTAATGATTCTCGTATAGTTTTTAAGTGCAAATACGTTTTTTCTAGGTGCGTCAATATGTGGATGTATGTTTTTGCTGGCCAATAGTCTGACTGCACCTCGCATGGAGCCAATTTTGTCGAACTAATCAGGATACATCTGCATCAGGTCTTTGATTGCATTTATCCATGTTGCTGCAGGAGTTTGGAATGCATCTTCTTTCTTGACTGTGCAGTGAAGGGTAATTAGTTTGAGCTGTTCCAGCGATGGTAGCCCTAGTACTGCTGGCCCTTGTACGCCCACATTGTGGAAGGTGCTGACATGCCAGTCTGATTTGTTGTATTGACAGGGTATTTTGATGTTACCAAAGCATTTTATTGGTGTGCCGTTATAAGCTATCAGTTTTTGTTGATAAATTGTTATTTTTTATGTTTGGGAAGCCATCTGCGTCCAATTTTTCTGGGAACATTCTACGGAATGTAGAAACTGGTAGGGTGTTCCCTTGCGCCCATATGTCGATCTTCAGACGCAACTTGTGGATGCCATTTTGATTTGGCAATTTAATGTTGATGATTACGAAAGCTTCATCTCTTTGGGTCATTTTAATAAAATTGAACGTCAGGCTTTCCATTCGTTCCTCAGCTTCTTTGTTGTTGTATACTGCATCAGTTTTCACGTACTGTTTTCTCCTATATTGTGGTTGATAGTGAGATTTTGTTTTTTTTTTGTGTTCTCTGCTTTATGACCTCAGCCTTTATTTTGGTTTTGTTCCGTTTGACAAACATACTGATGCCCAGTGGTTTGCTTTACCATATGTATGGCATTTTGATCCGAATGCTGGACAAGCTTCACGCTGAAAAGCATAGCTTTAACCACATTTGAGACATTTATTTGACATAGCAGGACATGTTGGTGTTCTTATGGCTTGTATATTAGGATTATCCACATTATTATTATTCACCATAGCCCGCAGTTGTTTAAAATGAATGTTGGAAGCTTCATATGTTTTGCCAATACTTACAGTTTCTTCCAGGGTTAGAGCTTTTTCTTTTCTTTGTAACTCTTTTGGAAGTCTGCAATGGGAGCGCTGGCGATAATAAGTTCCATTATCCGTTGCTGTTGCTCATGTTCTGTTAACAAACATCTCTGAGTTATTCTCCTGTATCCGTTGACAAAGTCGTCTAACGATTCCTCAGCTTCCTGTTTATAAGTCACTAATTTCAAACGGTTTATTCTGAAATTTTCTTTAGGTTCGAGTTGTTCGATAAAAAATAATTTCAGGAGTACGTTTTTCTTCCTTCGTTAATAACCATAGGTTGTATTTTTTTGCACCTTCATTCACAACTTTCAATAGTATGTAGTTTACTTGTTGTTCTATTTTTATTCTATTGACAACAAAATACAACTCCAACCGCTGTTTAAACAATTTAAATGTTTCAGCTAAATTTGAGGATTGCCTGTCCATATAAGGGATATCATTATGAGCCATTATAAATGTTCTACGTTGAATGTGTTTACAAAAAAATATGCAAATTCAATATGGTGGTATCACGAAAAAAACAAACAAACTGACGCACGCAGCAATAATTAAGATAAAAATGACATTCTGTAAAAAGATAAAATTTTGTTGCTTTTTTTTCCGAGTTGGTTTATTGGGCTTTTTGTCCAAAAGTGTCTTCAGTTTATTTCTTTATACACGGATTTTCGGGGAGTGGGAGCCTTTAAATGTTGTTTTCGTTTTTTAAACCTTTAAATGTTGTTTTCGTTTTTTAAGCCTTTAAATGTCTTTTTTTATCATCCCGGCTGCCACCATGTAATATATTGTTGTTTTGGGTGTTAGTATTCATTATTAAGCTTTATAGGTTTAAAAGACAACATAAGACGTGCGTGCTTTAGTTGAGGCATATTTATTCTAAATCAGCAGAGTGTGTATGTATTCTTACGCCAAGGGGTTGTAATCTTGCGCGTAGAGAAATAGTCCGTGTTATTACTACAGAGTCTATCAATGATGTAGAAAATACTGAAAGCACAGATTAAAGAAGAAATCTATTACTCGTTTGTATGATGTGGACTATATCTAGAACAGAAAGGATGACGAAGAGAGGAAGAAGTTACCTACTTACATAGATGTTGGGTATCACCTACCTTTTCAGCATAATGAGCTGTTCCATCTGCCATATATGGCAGTAGCGGAGATCAGTCTGGGAACAAGCCTACGAGTCAGACCAGAAGAGCCGTTCCTATTGTTGAAGTATATCATTACTCTATCACCAATCCTATGTTCTTATTACTAACAGTCTCTCTCTTGTAAATACTCTTTCCTGTAAATATAACTATTTTTCCTCACATATCGTGGTTTGTCTTATTATTACTACTATTTGTGTTCACTAACCAGAACACAACAATAGATCAGCACATCCTCAAAGAGATAAAAACGAGGAGGAAAAATGTAGCCATGGCAGAGATTAATTACAAAAAGGCCTATGAAATGATTCTACAAACTTAGAATAGAGATTGTCCGAAAATGTGCAAAAGATCCGACAAAGTCATAAAATTCATCATGAAAAAATAGAAAAATCGAATTAACAGCAGGAGGAAAAACGTTAGCAGAGGTGAAAATCTGAAAGGTATCTTCCAGGGAGATTCTCTCTCCTCTCTCTTTCTCTCTCCCCTCCCTCTCTCTCTCTCTCTCTCTCTCTCTCCACCACTATTTGTAAATGAAATGACACCACTCAGGTACATAACATTGGGAGCTACAAATTTACAAAATCAAAAGAAAAGATTAATCTCCTTATGTGCAAGGACGACGTCAAATTATTTACAAAAAATGAAGAAAAAAATAGGTACAGTAAATAAGAAGATTCAGTCAGTATATAGGAATGAAATTTGGTATAGAAATATGTACCTTACTTAAAAAGGCAAATAGCGGAAGAAATAGAACTGCTAAACCAGGAAAGAATTAAAATGCTTGGTGAGAATGAAAACTACAAGTACTTGGGAATATTAGAACCAGAAACCATCAAATAAATAGAGATGAAAGAAAAAAGAAAAAAAGAGCACTTCAGAAGAACAAGAAAGCTTCTTGAAATGAAGCTCTACAGCAGAAATCTCGTTAAAGGGATAAACACCTGGGTGGTCCTTCTTGTTGGATACTTGGGACCAATCTTAAAAGGAACAAGGCAGAAACTCAGACAAATGGACCAAAGGACAAAGAAATTAATTACTATGCATGAGGCCTTATATCCGAGAAATGACATAGACAGACAATATATATCAAGAAAAGAAGAAGAAAAAGGACACGTCAGCATTGTGAACTACGTAGACGCATCTGTAAAAAGACTCGAGGACTTCATTAAAAAGAGAAAAGAAAGACTAATTATTTGCAGCCAGTAACAATATTAGCAACGTAAGACTAGACAGAAAAACAACAAAAAACTAGGAAGGAAAACTGTTTGGAGATTTCAAGCAACAAAATGACGAATTTGCACGTAATAAAACCTGGACATGGCTACGTAGGGGAAATTACAAGCGAAAAACTCAATCTTTTCTAATCGCAGCACAAAACAACACCATAAGAACCAATCATATAAAAGCAAAAATTGATAATTGGCAACGGAAATGCAAATGTTGATTATTTGGAGAAAAATATGAAATATTTAATCAAATAATAAGCGGATGTAGAAAATTAGCACAAAAGGAGTACAATATCAGGTATGACTGGGTGGGAAAGGTGATCCACTGAGAATAGCGAAAGAAATTGAAATTTGACCTTACTACCAAATGTTATATGCAGAAAATCAGTCCTAGGATCAGTCCAGAATCTGTCCTAGGGAATGAGACCCATCAAATTCTCTGGAATTTTGAGAGATTGACGAGTCACTCAATCCTGGCTAAAAGACTAAACGCTTTGTTAATTAATGAGAAAAAAGAATTTGCCGTCTGGTGGACCTGTTCATGACTAAGAAGGGGAAATCACAAAAGAGAAACTGAATCTCCTTTAATTACTGTATGAAATAATACCAAAAGGATTAATTATATCAAAGCAAGAATTGATAAATCTTTGTCGAATAGGAGGTGTAGGTTATGTAGTAACAGTAATGAAAAACTGACACAAAAGTAATACAAGAAAAGAAATGAATGGGTTGGAAGGAAGATCCACCGGGAATCCTGCAAGAGACAAAAATTTGACCATAGTGACTAATGTTATAGGCACAAACCAGAATCTGTCCTAGGAAATGACACGTTCCCAATTCTCTGGGACTTTGAGATAAATATGGATCATTCAGTATAGTCCAGAAGACAAGATTTACTTTTCGTAGTTAAAAAGAAAAAAAATTGCAAATTGATAAAGTTCACTGTTTCAACAAATCACAGCGTTAAAGTAAAGAAAAAAAAATCGATAAAAACTTGGACCTTGCGAGTGAGATAAAAAAAAAATGTTGTAGAACATAAAGGTGGCAGTAATACCAATGGTAGGTGTGACCCTTGGAACAATCCTGAAAAACCTGGAAAAGAGACTTGGGGAATTGAAACCGGTCAGGCTAAAGCGCTGCTGAAATCAGATAGGATACTGAGGAGAGTCTGGAAGAACTTGGGTGACTTGTTGTTACTTAGATTTTGGCGAAAACTAGCATTTACTACTTGTGTGAAAAACTCGCAAGGAGTCTAACAATAAAAAAAAACAAGAGTCGATATGATTGTTTAGCTAAAGTGTTAATCTAGGATATTTTACATCTTGTAAAGAATGATCCATTTGAAAAACATTGGCATTTCCCCATGGAAACTAATCTGGAGAAACAGTAAAGACATCCAGATATTATAATCTTGTGTCATACCTTCAAAGAAAACATTGTTATTGAGGGAGTCGAAACGGGTTAAAAGAAGGAAAAGATCGTTAAATATTAATATCTTACAAGAGTGATAAGGAGGATAAGGAATTTTTCTATAAAAGTCATATAAGTAGTAATAGGAGTGTTGAAAACCATGATTAAGAAATTTAAACAATTCCTGAAAGATATTGGAGAAACCCCATGCGTTGCCTTAATACAATATTTTGTACAAAAATAATCAAAAATGTACTTGTTTATTTAAGGAAACCAGATGTGACCCAATTGAACTTTATATAACCTCAATTTTGTGCGAAACAAAAATAATAATACCGTTTACAATTCTAATATATGATTAAGATTTAATTCATTAGCATATCTATTTGTCATTACTTTAAGCATTATGTATTATTTACAATTTTATTCATTTTTTGTTTATACTAATGTGGTTATTTTATTATCAATTCAAATTCCTACGAGAAATCTCTGTGTTACTAATGTTTGTTCATTTCTAATTAAAAATATAACAAACAGTGTTATGTTGTTATTATTAATAGTGTGACTAAGTTAATGATTCAATAAATGTTATTTGCATTTTCTTTTTCTTTTCATTATTTATAATTATGTTGTATTTGAAATTTGAAATAAAATTACTTGAACGTCCGTTAGAATAAATAAACTTTAGTAATTTGATATAAATTTATTAACATTCAAAGTAATTTTGACGTAGGAATTTTGATATTTGATGTATGAATTTAATATAGCTTTTAACTCTAATATATCATTAAAGTCTAATTCATTAGCATTGTTATTTTTTATTACCATTAATTCGAATTCCTACAAAAAAGATGTTACAAATCACATTATAATTATTATTATTATTATTATTATTATTATTATTATTATTATTATTATTATAACAATAATAATAATAATAATAATAATAATAATAATAATAATAATAACAACAACAACAGTGTTATTACGTAAATCATTTAATGTTATTGGTATTTTCATTTTATAATTCATTATTACATTGTAATTGAAATGCAAAATATAATAATCATGTTGGAAGTTAAACTTTTTTGTTCTTCGGAACTTTGAGAAAGCACTTCACACCTCTTCGAATTTGAAACAAATAAATTTATGATATAGTTTATAACACAATACAAATTCTCTTTTTAAGTTTATTAATAAATATGATAATAGAATTTTTTATGCTGATGGTTGTAAAGGCAGAACAGAGTGATCTGCTCCGAGATGTAGAGGCAGGCAGAGTGATTTGCCCCTGGACAGATATATATATATATATATATATATATATATATATATATATATATATATATATATATATATATATATATAAAGAGAGAAAGCAAGAGGCTATTGGCATTCTATTCCAGACATTGCCACGAAACGGTCGTCACGTCTCTCTTATTCTACAATGGTGTCAGCAAAACAGAAACATCTCTTGGTAGTAAGAATTAACTGCTCTAAAATAGTTTGAATGGCAAAAATCAACCTAATATAGATAAAGTTGGCAAACTAATCCACAAATCTTCTACAAGACTAAACTAAAACATGTGCTTTTAAATGAAAAATTCATGCAATTGCAACAGTAATAAGCTCAGTAATCAATAACGCTTAGACAAAATAGCTTTGAGCAACCCAAATAAAAATCAAGGAGGCAAAAAAAATAGAGGAATACAGAGGTGAAATATCCATACTTGATGAAATGAATAAGAGTGTCAAAGAGAAAACTAAGAACACAAGAAAAATTAAAAGAAAACAAGAGATAACATCAACGGATAATATTCTGATAATAAAGGAAAATATTAAGCTAAAAATCAAACTAAAGGCCCAGCGTACCAAATGATATGAAAAACGAACAAAATTCTTTGGTCACAACAAAATTCTTCCAGCCGACCAAAAAGTTCTATCGAGAAATAGTATAAGAAACAATAAGTGTACAAGAAACTCCCTCCCCCATGATTGGAGAATTGAAATCATTTCTTTGTAATATATGAAACTATAAGAAATTATTAAAAAAAACAAGGAAGATTGAAAATATAAAAGACACTAAATAATGAAACATAAATGTACGAAGATATTACAAAAGAAAAGATTATAAAATAATAAAACACACATATAAATAGAAATCACCTGGAATCGATAAAATAAGAAACTTTTGGCTCGACCACTAATCCTCCACACATCAACTAATGACCAAATTTATTTCGGAAATCATTAAAGAAAATGAAAAAATGCCTAATTGGCTCACAGAAGGAGCAACATGCCGACTACCAAAAATAAAAAGAACAACAAACGCGAAAAATTACCGACTAATCACATGTAATAAAATGATGACATCCATTTTATAAGAGAGAACAATCAAATTCAAAGAATGTATGGACATTTTCCATTTAGAACAAAAGAGACGCCCCAAAGAATCATGTAGCCGTAAAGATCCGCTCCTCATAAACAAGATGATTGTGAAGAATAGTCACTTCAAACGGGAAACTCTTAGTATGCGTTAGATTGACAACAAAAAGGCTTTTGATAACATAGCCATTAAACTGATATGAAAAGTTTGAAATATTTGTAAAATATTACCAGTTCCTAAGATATGAAAAAGTGACAATCCATGAAAAAAGCTGAAAACTTATAATTTTAACATTAACAGTGAAATCTTCCGGGGAGTCTCTTTCTCCTTTTCTTTTTTTATACTTCTCAAGTAGTTCTCTTCATAGAACTTAAAAACACTGACTAGGGCACCTCAGGTGATGTAATGGTTAACAAGCTAGACTAGTAAACCTTCACGAGTGAGTTCGAGTCTCATTGAGTCCTCCATTCATACAGCCTTATGTCACATCTAAACAAAAAAGTAAGTAAATCACTAAAAACACTGACTACTGAAAAAGAAATCACCTATGGAGGATTTAAATTATATGCAAAAAATGATGACAATTTGGAAGGTCTACTAAGCACTTTGAAAAGATTTAGTGACAACATCAGAAAGCAATCTGGCCGAGAAAAATGTGCGAAAGTTACATTTAAGAAAGGCTCACTGGTAAAGTCTAAGAATATCTCTCTAGATATAAACACAGACATTACTGGGTTGGAACACAATAAAATCTATGAATATTTAAAAATCAATGAAGTGAATGGTATTAATCATACTATAAATAAAGAAAAATAAAAGAATTCTATAGCAGAATAAGAGACATATTAAGAACAGAATTGAATGCAAAAAAAAAAGATATAGCAATTAACACCTTGGCAATATCAGCAATAACATACAGTTTTAATATAATAAACTGAACGTTTGCTGAAATTTAAAAAAAAACATGGATATTAAAGTTATTTATTAAAGTTACAAAACAAATAACCTGCCTTGGAATGGAACACTCAAGAGCCGATGTAGAACGTCCCTACATCAAAAGAAAAATAGTAAAAGAGGCTTAATCCAACTCGAATTAACCTACAAAAACCACTACAGAATTAAAGAAATACTTAGACTATAGCAGAATGGACGCTAAAGTTAGTCAACACACACAAGAAGCAAAAAATATATATTCAATTAGTAAAGAAAGTAATAAATTCGCTAAACAACGCAACGTTATACCGAAAGAAATAGACATAACAGATAAAGCAATCGAGCCAGCAAAAGTATAAAGAAAGAAGCGAAAGCACAAGGATTAAATCATTTTTTTTTTAAATCCTGGGAACAAAAACTCAATATGGACGATATGTACAACGAATTAGAAGTGCTGATATAAGATATCGTAAAAACGAATCGATGTTGGGAAATTGTTGTACTGAAGGCAGAGATAGAGGGGTTAATAATGGCTGTACAGGACCAGAGCCTACCAACTAGAATCATTATAGATCCCAACATACAGACAGTGCGAAAAACATGGAATCAGTTGATCCCTTAGATACTAGTTGCCCAATCCTAAAATTGATAGAATAAAAAGAAAGGCATGATAAAATAGGACTTTATATTGACTGGAAAACATGAAAATACTATGGAATACTGAAATCTGAAAAATGAAATGAACACCAATCAGAACTAATAAGAGGAGCCAAAGAAGCTACTAGTATCTGGGACTGTGTTATCCAAACGGACAGAGAAATTAAGGGCAATAGAACAGATATGGAAATTAATGCCTATTGAAGAAAAACATGCAATAAAACAGATATGGAAATTAATGCCTATTGATGAAAAACATGCTTTTAGTACAAACGGATAATAATATATTAGTCAAAGAATATAATAAAATAAGTTAATACAAATACCTGGAAATAGAAATTGAAAAAGTACAACCACTTAAAAGTACCAGTGTGCCAATTAGTTATAATGGAACACTTGGTTATGATAAAGAAAGGGACAGATAAACTGATTAACAAGATACCAAGAAAAATTGACAAACCTAAGCAGAAGTGAAAATACAAAGTGGCATTTTCCAGAGAGATTCATTCTCGCCACGGCTACTTATAGCAATGTTGCCACTCAGTTATATATTAAGGGATATGCACGGGGTGGGGCTATAAATCAACTAAATCACAGGAAAAGATAAACCACCAAATACTGTCACGTGATGGCTCACGGAGACGAGGAGGTGGGAATGATACTCCCCCCCCGTTGAACTAACATTATCTAGGAGTCAAAAAGTGACCGTTAGGAGAGAATGTGGGTCACGCAGATGTTCGCACTTAAGTGACCTTGGGTCGCCGGACATCGGAAGGGGAAAGAAAATGAAGCCAACTGATTGGCGGGGGCCCCAGACGGAAGTGGGGTTCCCTTCCCCTCAGCGGAAGTAAATACAAAAAAAGGGAGTTTTTTGAGCAACGCTCGTGGCAGACGGACGATAGCCATTTTACTCCGGGCTAAAGACAAAAAGACTGAGACACGAAGAACTCCAAAATCCTTCAAGCCAGCATTAAAAACAGTACAAAGTCTATTAGCCCGTGAAAGAAGAGAAATTCTCCAGTGGAACCCCGTCAAAAAAATAAGATAAGTAACTTTGGGACATTTTCCTTTTACACCCAAATTTTGTTTACCACTCTCTCTCTCTCAATTTGAAAAGGAATAAAAAGCCAAGAAAAGACATTTATATTCATGGACTATCCTATTATATGTGTTTGACATTTTATTGAACGTATATGTATATATATAACCGTAGTAAAGAACCTATGTATTTTCATTTTACCATGTGGTCTATGTTATTATTTCATGCTTTCCTTTCAGCTTCTATTCGCCTTACATTATCTTGCTTAGAACTGTCCTATTAATTCCTAAAGTATCACACGGGAAACCGGAGTTGCCGACTACTACAACAACATTAATATTATTACAACTAAGACCTATAGGCCCGTATTCTTCTATTATCTAAGGGAAAGAAGTTTAGCGGCCTGGTGGGTGTGTGATAGTGTGAAATTTTGGACCCCTTTGCCAGCGGTGGCCAGTCTGGCCCTAAATTATTCCCTCACGTAATATGCCAGTCTTATCTGCCTGAGAAAAGAACTCTGAACAGGACTTATTTCTGTAAGGGATCAAGTGCCAACCTGCCCCGTCTTCACACGTGCGAAAATAAAGTCCCGTTTTGGGATTTTAGTCAATTTCCCCGTCACAATACATATGGATGATATGAGGAGATTAGCCAAAATGAAAACGAACAGGAAATCCTTATACAAACAAAAAGAATATACGGCCAAGATATAGGAATGGGATTTGACATAAGAAAATTAGCTCTGCTGAAAATGAAAATTGGGAAAAGAGAAACAACGAAAGTAATGGAACTACAAAATCAGGAAAGAATTAGAATATTTGGAGAAAAAGAAATTTACAAGTAATTTGGAATATTGGAAGTTGACACCTAAAACAAATAGATATAAAAGAAAAATATAAAAAAGACTACACCAGTAGAAATCTCATCAATGAAATGAACACCTGGATAGTTCCCGTTGTAAGGTAGTCAGGACCATTTTTATAAGGATAGGAAAGAACTCAGACAAATAGACCAAAGGATAGGTAAATTAATAACCATGCACAAGATCTAACACCTGAGAGATGACATAGACATTATATGTATCTAGAAAAGAAAGAGGAAGAGGAATCGCTACTATTTAGAAGGTGTAGAAGCAACACTTTAAGGACCCACACAATACACAAAAAAGAGAAAAGAAAGATTACTTGAAGCAGCTAGTAATAGCAATAAAATCATAAGTTTAAGCAGGAAAACAATAACATTTAAAGAAGAAAAATGACCAGAAAAACAAGTGTTTTAAAATGACAAATTGGAGTGATTGAACCTGTGATAATCACGAGTTTAAATTGTGATAATACGACCAAATGATAAATGCCTCATCAAGACTGTCCTAAAAATGCGACAAATCAAAATCTCTGTGACTTTGAGAGACAAATGGATCAATCATGGCCAGAAGACCAAACCTAATGATAATTAAAGAGAAAAAAGAACTTATAAAGATTTTTCCATTTCAGCTGACCAAAAATGAAAAATGGAAAAAAAAACGAAATAAATAAACAAATAGTTGGATTGCGTTAGAGAGTAAAAAAAAAACATGAAACATGATCATACAAATAATGATGATACAAATGATAGTTGGTACGTTAGGGACAGTCAGCAAAGACGCTGAAAAGTGACTGGAGGAAATGAAAAACAGACAAACCATGCAGACCATTGTTGAGATCGGCTAGAATTCAACCAGGAATTCTGGAGATCTAAAAAAACATGGGATATAATGATACAAAATTAGTTGGTACGTTTTGGAGAGTCACAAAAGACACTGAAAAGAGACTGGAGGAAGTGAAAAACAAAGGAAAAATTGAGACTAAGCAGACCATTGTTGAGAAGAATTCTGGAAAGTTAAAGAAACCGTGGAACATGATGATACAAATAATATTGGTGAGTTAAGGAGAGTCAGCAAAGACACTGAAAAGAGACAGGAGGAAGTGAAAAACAGAAGAAGAATCGAGACCATGCAGACCAACTGTTGAGATCGGCTATGCCACTTTAGGGGCAGTTAGTAAAGATGCTGAAAAGCAACTGGAGGACGTAACAATCAGTGGAGGAATCAACATCATACAGACAATTTTTGTGATCGGTTTGTAGACATAGAAGAATTTTGGAGAGTTGAAAAAAACAAACATCGAAGATGATCATACAAATAATAGTAGGCGCTTTAAGAAGAATCAGCAAAGACGCTGAAAAGAGATTGGAGAAAGTGAACAACATAGGAAGAATCGAGACCAGGCAAACCATTGATGAGATCAGCTAGTATACATAGAAGAATTCTAGCCGACTAAAGAAGAGTTTAGAGTACCTAAGGAAACTTGCGGTCACTCAAACTCCAGTGAAACTCCTGTTGAGTCTAGTGTGAATAATTAACAAAATATAATAATAATCAAATTGATAATACGCAGAAGAATAGCAAGTGTAGGTTTTATGTTCGACTGAGTGAAAGTGATTTACTTGAAAGTTTGCAAGCGGCTAAAGTTTGACGAATGTTATATGCACATCGAAATCTGTTGAAGATAAATAAATGTACCAAGGTTTTACGTTTTGAGATGAAATCAGTTAATTACGGTTCGAAGAACTGATGTTCTTTTTGTTTTTAAAGAGAAAAGAACTTGTCAATAGCAGACTTTGCAGTTTCCGTAGATCTCAGAGTGAAAGTCAAGAGCAATAAAAAGCTAGATAAATTCCTGAAAATGCCAGGAAAAGTTATAGAATGTGATGACAGTGATATCAATAAAAGTTGGAGCATTTGGAATAACCCCAACGAAAATAGAAAAGATCCAAGGAGCCGGACAGAAAATCTGAGGAAGATTAGATACATAAACCAGAATCCGTCCAAAAGAATGAAATGCATAAAATTCTCTGGTATTTTGAGATATAAATAGCTCACCAATTCTGGGCAAAAAGATCAGACTTAGAGTTCATTAACAAGAAAAACAGGGAAAATAAAAGAAAACGAAAAGATAGACAAATACTTAGATCTTGCTTGAGAACTAAAAAAGCTTTTGGACATGAGGATGACGATGAGACCTATTATATTTTATGCACTTTCAACGGTGTCCAAAGGCCTAGAAAAAAGACCGGAGGAATTGGAAAAATCGAAAACATACTGACCACAACATTGTTAAGATAGGCTAGAATACTGAGAAGAGTCCTGGAGACCGGAGGAGACTTGCTGTCACTCAGACTCCAGTGGTACGAAAAATTCGCAAGAAGTAAAATAATGATAATGAAGAAGAAAACAACAAACAAAAAATCTAGAAAACAAAAACTGGAAGAAAAACAAATATATGGATACATCCAGTGATAAACTAAGAAAATTGCCCATGAGATGGCCTGTTCAAAGCTAAGAAAAGGAAACCTCAAGAGAGAAACTGAATCTCTTTCAATAACAGCACAGAATAATGATATAAGTACTAATTATATCAAAGCAAAAATTGATAATAACCAAAAGAGTCGGAAGTGTAGGTTTTGTGGTGACAGAGATGAAATGGTAAATCGCATTATAAGTGAATGCAGCAAATTAGTACCAAAAGACTACAAGACTAGGCATGACTGGGTGGGAAAGGAGATTTACTGGGAATTGTGCAAGGGATTTAACTATGCTAACAACTGGTGCATGCACAAACCAGAATCTGTTTGAGGAAATGACACTAATAAAATTCTCTGAGATCTGAGATACAAACAGATTACCCAACCCCAATCAGAATATCACATCTCGAGTTAATTAGTATGAGGAAAAGAACTTGTTATCCAAGAATTTTGCTATTCCAGCGGTCCACAGGATGAGAATAAAAGAAAACAAAAAGATAAACAAATACTTGGATCTTGTCAGATTGTAGAAAAAGCGTGACAATGATACTGTTTGTAGTTTATCCTCTTGGAAAGATCCCCAAAGGTATGGAAAAGAGACTTGGGAAACTAAAGAACAGAGGAAAAGACGAAACCATCAAAACCACAACAATAAAATCAGCTAGGATACTAAGAAGAGTCCTGGAGATCTGAGATTTGCGGGTACTTTGAATTCATTAAAAAACAAACTGGAGTGAAAACCTTTCAATAATATGGTTCCTAGATAAATTATAAAACAACTTCATGTACATTTGTTGATGATATCTCGACTTCAAAAGTACATAGAAACTGAGAAGAAACCCAGCTGAAAATAACTGAAAATATCAGTGAAAATCCTACAAGCAAGTCAAGTGGAAAATATGATCAACACACGATTTATAGGATGAGAGATATTCGGATTTCTTGATATCACATTAAACTTAAAACTTCCTCAGGCCAATTAGGGCAACACCTAATAAAGATTGTGCTTCGTAAATCATACCCAGTAAGTACTTACTCTGTCGTTGAGGCTTATAAAACATTGCTCGAGGCCCTTGCATTGCAAAACCCTCACTTTCTGCCAAAAACACTTGGGGGCACTAAACTGTATACGATAGTGAGGCCCCAGTTATAGAACCCAGGAGAGTGTGGTATCAACCCTTTATTGCCATTACTCCCTGGTCCACTCTGACTTGGAGTGGTAGTACCAGCTTTAGTACCATTTACGGTTCAAATAGATCTGTTTAAAAATAATCAGAATTTGGTAGGCTTACTTGAAACTATGTAACTTAGCGTAAACAAATCATTAAGTGAGAATTGTTACTTAAAACCAGACAAATGTGTAAAAATTATCAGTTTTAGATAGAAAAACTTAAAACCATATAATTGTGTGCAAATTATTTGTCTTAAGAATAATTAATTGAAGGTAAACTATAAACAAACCATTATCATTAGTTCTTTGAAACTAAAATATTTCTGGTAAAAGATTGGCTTCGGCATTAAATAACCCACCAAGTGTCGACGTGCCATAAAACCAATCAACTGCATAAGTAACAATAAAAGAGTAGAAGATTATCGAAGCAGAATGTCCACGCTACCAGATACGAAATATGTTGCATTGGGGTCAGCGATTGCTATCTGCGCAACGTGGGGGACAACAGCTAATCGTGGGGATTGGGAGAAGGAAGACAAATATAAACGAGATAGTCTGTTGATCGACGAGAAGCGAATTATTAACATAAAGATCCTCTTATCATACGTTGGTTGGCTGGCTGGTTGGTATTAAAGAATGTCAACACTTGTTGGGTTATTTAATGTCGAAGTCTATTTTGCAACCAATTATATGGTATCAAGTAACTCCTATTTATTTATTATCATTTGTTTTCACAGAGTTACACGATATCAAGTCTTCTTATCTAAAAATAATAATTTTCGAAAAGTGGAAGAAATCAAACTGCTATATATATATATATATATATATAATGTGAACACCAATAAATGTTGTCAAAAGAGAAAATTACATTCTACTTTCTTTTATTTCAATTGTTTTCATTCATAAAAAGGAAATAAAGAAAAAAATCAATTGTTATCTTTGCTTAATATTGTCTTTAGTTTAATGTTCAGAAAGCACAGAACATGAAAAAGTAAAATGTAGAGCAACATGAAGAAGAAGTTCAAGAGATAATTCTAAAAAAACATCGAGACTGAAACAATTTAAATACAATCTGTTGTCAATGTTGGAGAATGAATGTTAAAGAAGAAAACATCGAGCAGCAATCGTAAAATTTCTGAAAAGTTAAAACAAATGAAATACAGTATCAATTCTACGTCTTTATTTATTTATTTTTTTATGACCATATTACGACAATTTTGTAATATGACCACGAACTGTTAGTAATACTAACGCCATAAGTAATAATGCCAACAACAATTTGAAATGGTAATCTTTAAAGCAATTTTGAATTGAAAGATTGGCGCCAAATGACCTTTTCTATTCCTTAATCATATTAAGAAGAAGAAGAAGAAGAAGAAGAAGAAGAAGAAGAAGAAGAAGAAGAAGAAGAACCCTCATGATATCAATACTCAAGAGAAGCCGGTGTTAAATTCGGTGGGTAAGTTAAGACTGATTCAATAACTCAACTCCACTCTCATCTGTTGAGTCCAATTTGACAGATTTGATGAGGTGTTATAAGAAAAAAAGGTAATCAGGCGCATCATCGGACGCGTGTCGGGTCTCCTAGGAAATAGAGATAGTCAACAGATTGTTTATAGTTTGTCTGTTAAAAAACGATTTGTAAATACTCCACTTGCTTTGCCTATCAGTTCGTTTCGATGCCCTTATCTCTGGCATTTTTCCTGTGGGTGTCTGCTTCTGTGTGCATAAGTGCGCACATGTGTTAAGGCAAGTATGTACTCACGTATGTACATGTGTAAGAAAAGAAACCTTCAGGATGTTTGTACGGTTAGGGTCATGCGGGATGCCGAGTACGGGATGGATCATATGCTAGTGCGTGGCAAGCTGAAATTCCACATTATGCGTAAAATAAGATATGAGGGAATAAAAGTCCCTAAACGTATTAATGTATCGAAATTAAAGGACTTCATGGTGTTTGAAAACCATCAAAAAGTCATCAGGGAATTAGTCTGATAGAATATGGAGGTAGTTCAAAACCAAGGTTTACCATATTGGAGTTGAGGTGCTCAAGCTCAGGGACACCTAAATTGGTTTGACAAAAACGAAACTTCTCGAGAACAAAAATCTATTCCACCAAAGATATCTCGTGGCATCAGATAAAAATGGCAAATCTCTTCGTCCGTCTTTTGTAATATAATTGCGGAGGGATTTCGTTTTAAATATCTTGCCTTTCGATTTAGTTAGGTGGAGAACCTTTCGCTTAGTGCATGGATTAGTTAGGTGCACACATTGAGAGCAGGTGTTCACGCGCGCGTGGGGCGGATGTGACAATCAGAGATGTCACAGTAAAAACCCCAGATATACAATAGGACCGGGCACGTGAATGACGTCATGCCCGGAAGCGCTGAGGATTTGGGGGATTTGAAAAAAGCAGTTAGTTGAGATTCGAATCTAGAGGAAAGTAGTCGCCGAGGCGAGACCAATTGGGGTCTATGAAATGTGCTGCACGTGGTGGGGTCAGATAAAAAAGTCAGCATAGAAAGAAATTGTGTCTCTCTCTCTCTCTCCTCATGTCAAAAAGTGTTAAACTCAAAAAGGTAAATAAAAGTTTCGTACCTGAACCAATTTCGTGTTTTTCGGATTCCTATACGCGTATGAACATTACGAACATTTAGTGAACATATGTCTATTTCACGTATTCCTATCTTGGTCGTATATTTTTGGACCTATGTTACACTTTTAAGTAAGTTAAACACTCACTCCCGCGAATGTTAAGGTAAAGGAAAAACCAGTGGTGGTTGGACATCTCTGAGAAAATTCAGAAAGCATACAACAGAGAGGACCAGTGTTCGATTCTCAATCCTCATCTGTAATACACTCAAGTCAAAAAACGATCCATTCTCTTTAAGGTTTACAAGAGTAACATGAAACACTGGACTGAGTACTTCACAGATGTTTTTCATAAGCAATCAGTTATTGATGAATTTGCATCAAAAGTATTTTATCGATGAGATGATGGACAACCCCGCTGTTGTTGAAGTCCAAAAACCTTTAAAGAACTCCAGACTGGGAAGGCAGCAGGTCTTGACAGTATTCCCACGGGGATCTTTGTTTATGGAGGTGCCAAGCTCACTGCAGTGATCTATCATCTGATATCAGACGTCTTTTTGGCTGCTCCTGTTCCTCTGGACTGAGTGGATTCTATATTAATCTCATTGTACAAAGAGAAGGGATACAAATCTTATTGTGGAAATTACAGAGTTATAAACCTGCTGTTCAATTGGCAATTAAAATGGATATACCACTGTTATCCCGGAAAGTCATTGTGGTTTTAGAGCAAATCTTGGTACAAGAGACACGATTTTCTCTGACCGTCAACTCTAGAAATGAACTGAACATCGAGTGGCTCTTCATCAAATCCTTGTTGATTTGATAAAAGTTTTCACCACTGTCAATTGAACCTTTCTGTGGAACATCCTCAGCAAACTTGGCTGTTCCCCTCAATTCGTCACTATGTTCTTGCAACTCCATCGGGATATGAAAGCTTAATTTCGAAACCTATCTCTATTGATGACGGTGTTAAACAAGGCGAGATTCCTCCCCCTACTCTTTTGCTATATATTTTACTGTAACTCTCTCGTGTAGGTTTTAACACTGTGAAATCAGTCTCTACATTTTATTCAGAACCACACAAAAGTTATTGATTACACACGCTTCAAGAGAACGTCAAACACTTTCCAGACCTTCGTTTGTGAACTACTCTACGCTGATGATTCAGATCTCCAGAGCATACACAACTTTTGGTTTTACCATCAGTCTAAAGAAGACGAAGTTCGTTTTCAGTCCACCTCAAGGTCAGCCCTACGTCCAACTAAACATCAGCAAGGATCCAAGACTGGATGTCGTTGATTCTTTTATAAAACTGGCTGCACCTTCTCCCTTGATTATGAAATATACGAGGTGTCTTCAATAAGTTTCCAGACCTTTTTGTACAGGCATTAAAAATTGTCGTAGACTCTTGAAAATTCACTATGTTATTGCTATACATCTTATCAGATGACTGACCTATTTTTATGATTTCAGGTTCAAATGAACTTCTACAGCAACAATTGGAATACACCCTACTAAACCCTGATTGTCACAGCTGGTGAATTTTAAAAAATGCAATCTGGACGTAAGGACACTTTAGAAGAACGATATGCAATAAAATTCTGTTTCAAACGTGGAAAAAATGCCACAGAAACGTATGGAATGCTCCAGACTACTGTTTGACCGTCTTGCATGAATCGAGTATCAGTTTTTGAGAGGCATAAGAGATTCAAGGGAGGCAGTGAGTCTGTGAGGGATGATGAGAGGTGTGGGAAGAGTAAGGAAGTCAGAACGCCAGAGTTGATTGGTCAAATAAAGAATTTCATCGTGAAAGACTGTCGTGCGTCTATAGAGACAATAAGTGCACAGTTTGATGTCAGTGTGCAAACTGTACACACAATTATTCGCGAGGAACTAAAGATGCTGAAGATTTGCGCGAAGTTTGTCCCAAGGGTGCTCAGAGAAGATCCGAAAGAAAGACGTCATGGTAGCAGGGAGATGATCGAGCTGATCAATTCAGATCCCACAGTTCTTGATGCTCTGGTGACCTACTATGAAAGCTGGATCTACAACTATATCGCAGAGACCAAGAGACAGAGTTCTCAGTGGAAACATGCTGGTTCTCCCAAACCCAAGAAGGCCAGACAGAGCAAATACAGCCACAAACTTTTGATGATCCCTTTTTTTGACAGCACTTGCATGATCTACATGCACAGGGTTCCCACTAGATAGACAGTCAACAGGAATACTATGTTGAGGTTTTAAGGGAGTTCAGGAAGAGATTCCTAGGGAAGAGGCCAGCACTCTTCAAATCGGGTCAGTGGCATTTCCACTAGGACAATACACCAGTTCACAACTCCATCCTTGTCGCAGACTATTTGACCAAGATGGGCATCAAGACCGTTCCTCGCCCTCCCTATAGTCCAGACCTTGCTCTCTATGACTTTTGGTTATTCCCTAAGCTCAGAGGCTGTCGTTATGAGACAAATGACGTGATGAAAGAGGCTGTGACAAAGGTCATTGACACGCTCACACAAGAGGACTTCCATGGAGCCTTCAAGAAGTTGTTGGGAAAATTACAACAAGTGTTTGCAGCCGGAGGAGATTACTTTGGAGGGGACTAGAGTTTCATGTGTGTACTATCAATAAAAGTGCCCCTACAAAAAAAGTCTGGAAATTTTTTGAGTGACCCTCGTATCTAAGGATCGTAAAAACCGGCGGGGCCTTGGCAAAACTCGAAAGCCACGTGTAATCTGACAAAGATTACATCATCAAAACTAGTGGTGTCTATGAAGCATGTATAGCCTTTTTTTGCAAAGAAGGGGCAATCACTAGATGTATATAACTTTTTTTGTCTTTATTTCCCAGTGTTGTAACCGTTTCTTCATCAGCCTTTCATCCATTTCTTTCTTTTTTTCTTTCTTGTGGTATCGTCTAACATTTTGTCTTTTTTGTAAGGATCTTGATTACTTTTCTTCATCGGTTTTCTTTTCATTCTTTTAATTTTTCTTTCTTTCATTCATTTTTCTTTTTCTTTCCCATCCTTTACTTCCTTCCTTCCTTCCTTCCTTCTTTTCCTTTTTTCTTCATTCCTTTCTTCTTGTTTTCTTTTTTCTTTTATTTCTTTCCCCTCCTTTTTCTCCTTTCCTGCCTTCCTTTAATTTCTTTCTTTCTTTCTTTGCCACTTTCATTCCTTCTTTGTTTCCTTCCTATCTTATTTTCCGCCTTCATTAATTCCTTCATTTCTTTCTTAATTCCCGTCTTCTTCTTTTGTTTTTTCTTTTTAAATTCCTTTTTCTTTCTTCTTTACTTTCTCTTTCTTTTTTATTTCTTTTCCTTCTTCTTCGATCTTTCCTTTCGTCCTTCCATTTCACCTTTGCCAATAAGCGACATACATATCTAGATAAAATTCAGGACTTCAAAAATTGACATCGAGATTGAGAAACAGGCCGTCCTAATTGAAAGACTAACACATACAATCTTCTTATTCTCACCTTTCCATCGTTTTGATCTTTGTGAAAAAAATGACTAATTAAATAGTTCATAAAACTCCAGGGATTACAGCTCATAAATATTTTAACAAACGAACTATATGCTTGCGTTTGAGAGTTCCTGAAGAAACATTATTTTTATTGCAATCAATATTACAAGACATGTACTTAGACATGTTTTGTCGTTCTGAAGCCAAATATTTGGAAAAAGTTCTTTTGTTTTTTTGTTTGTTTGTTTTTTGTTTTCTTTTCTTTTCATTATAGGATTAAAATGTTAATTAAAAAGAAAGTTTTTTTCTTCTTCGAATATTATTGCCCAGAATCAGTCTGCGTTAATATACTAACATTTTTTTTTACTGAGTATTTTAATCCCAAAAAACATATATCGGCTAATGGCCATAAACAATGAAAGGTTGTTGGCGGGAATCATTAAAGAAAAAATAGCGATTGGGTGAATTGTTGCAAGTTGAAGATGTGGTTTTTAAATGGTCAATAAAAAAAGAGAAAATGAAGCAAATTGCTGAAATTAATTCCTCTCTAAGTGGCTTATATATATATATATATATATATGTGTGTGTGTGTGTGTGTGTGTGTACATTACTGGAAACATTTCTTCAGCAAGATATTCTGTATAAGTACGTCTTATTCAAATTCGATCAAGGATATTGAAAAGACGAAATTACATTGGAAGCATTGTCAAGTCAATTTGGGTACCATTTGCTTGAAACCCTCTGACGTTCGATCATCTGATGATCCAGAATGTCAAACTCATAGTAGCAGACTGCTCCTACTTTCAGATAAAATTTTCAAATAAAAACCCGGTCCTCTTATTCACTATGCAGTAATTTCCATCTGAGATAAAAGATCATTTGATATGATGATATATGAGAAAAATGAAGTTACTTTTGGAGGGAAAAAGTGCACGGTATTCCTGGCATTCTACGGTATATTATTATAATATTGTGATATTATTATAATATTATTGTGATATTTTCTCTTTACTTTCGTTACATTTGTACAACTTCAGTAATTTTAGGATTAAAATCTTTTCTACTACAAAAGCTTCCAGCACTTTGAACTTTTTTTTATACTTTTATTGTTATTTTTATTGATTGAACACACACATGCACACATACACACACCGACACACATACGCACACATTAGATTTTCATTTCTAATTAAACATATACCGACGTTCATATATACATATATATATGACTGATTTATTTCCTAATTTTCTTCTTTCTTTCTCTCTCTCTCTCTCTCTCTCTATATATATATATATATATATATATACTGGGAGAGAGAGAGAGAGAGAAAGAGAGAAAGAGAGAAGTAAATAAGGTAACGAATCCGACCGCATGAAGAAAGTTGAAAAAACAAAGCAATACAAAACTTATTGAACTTATTATGAAAGTAAACGTTGAACGTTTCAGTTGAAATAACCTTCTTCAGGACTTTAAATTCATGAGAAAGGTTGTTAAAATAGAAACCAACAACTCTTCACCTTTTTAAGATATCTTGCCTATAAGAAATAATGACAAATTAGAATTTAAAGTATTCCGCAAAACCACCCGTAAAATGACCATGATAATTTTTATTCACCCCATAACACCAACACCAATAGAAGAATTATTATAAGTTTTTACTTTAGGACCCTCTGTATTCGCTCTCCTAAATACCTTGATGATGAATTTAATTATATTAAAAATTATTTTCTAAACCCTCTTTACTCTAATTTGCAAAATCTAAAGCCCTCAAAATCCACAAAAGAAAAGGATCTCAAACATCATCTATGCACCTCCTAATATAATAAAACTTCTCCAAAAACACGTAATTTTACCAAGAAATTCTTTCACTTACTTTATAGAAAATGATTTAGATAACCTTGGTATTAAAACTTCTACTTTATCGTCCAAAATTCTTCATAACTTACTTAACACGAAATCTCATCAACATTGAATCTAATGCTGGCGTCTTTTCTACTCCTTGCAATAACTGTAAAATGAAATATATTGACGAGACTGCCAGAATCCTTAAAAACGCCTATCTAAGCAAAAACGTGATAATTCTAATAAAGTACTCTCTCTACATATATCTAAAATTAACCATAACTTCAATTTCAATGCAGCTACAATGTTAGCTCATATCATATCCATGATAAAAGATTAAGACAAATTTTTGAAGCCAATGCTATTTCGCTTCATCCTCCGTTAATACTCGTCCCGGGTCTTTCAATTTATCCGCTTTCTAAGGTAATTTAGTCCCAAACAGCTACAATATATCTAATTTCAATCCATTTTTCTCCTCACATATTTATACATCCTTGAGCTCTAAATATTTAATTCAAATTTACCCTCGTGATCATTCACATTCATTTTCTATTCCTTTCCTCTATTTTTTGAAAATTATATATTCTAACTATTATCATCTTTTTATCATCTTCCGTTATATCTCTTCGAAACCCAACTGATTTCAAATATCAGTCCACGTGATAACAACATAATAACATTTTCAAAAAATTAGAACGCTTCATGTTCTGTTATGAATCTTTCTTTTTATCCACACCTTCATCGTTACTTTTACAACATTTTTTATGAATGTAAAGTACTGAAGAAGGTTTTTACAACTGAAAGGTTCAACGTCAACTTTCATGATAAATTCATCAAATTTTGGGTCACTTTGTTTTTTCGTCATGTATATATATTTATATATATATATGTATATATATATATAGAGAGAGAGAACTATTTGAATCTTACCTTCTAAGATTTATTCTATTATTAATAGTTTCTATATTTTCTTTAAAACAGAAGAAACAACCGAATCACAAATGGAACTTTTGAGGACATTTTGGGTTTCAAAAATTTTTTTCAGGCGATTAAGTTTTCTATTTTAGAGAAAACATGAAACCATTTGTTAAGGAATGAATTTTACAAGGTTGTGGAGTAGCACACTTTTGTAATTAGATATACTGGTGCTTTTCCAGAATAGCACACCATAAGATATTTTTTCATTTTTGTGGTAATGCACAATATTATATAGAAATGTAATACAAACATAATAAGAGTAAGACTCAGTCATTTACTTCAATTCTTAATTTTTAACTGAACAAGAAAGTCCCTAAAGTGTTTTCAACTAATTACTGTAAAAATCCCCTATGTAAATGTTGAATAAATTTTTTTAATCAATATAACCTGTTTTCTTTTTATTTCATAAGAAATTTTTCGATAGATTTAGTAATTATCCTAAGTAGCAGTAATGATTTTATCAACCTTAGCTTTGTCTCAAACTGGCACATACTTGGCTTATTATAAATATAAAAACTTAAACATTTAGTCATAAAAATATAAGCACAACCAAAAATGCTTTGGTGATGCATAAATTCATGTAAATGTACACTAAATTTTTCGCAAAAAATATTTTGGGGTTTGTCATTAATTTTGTTTTAATGTACAAAAAAAAACAATTTAGAAATGTAATATTAATATTCACCATCGAAATAAAAATAAATTTCAGTTATTTGCTTCAATTTTTTTTTCTTCTTACACTATGAACAGAAAGTGTTACGGTATTTAAATGAGAAAAAAATAACATTCTGATTATACCCTTGAAAATAACTACTTAATAACTACTTTTCAGAAATTTTTTACATAAAATTGATCCAAATGTAAGAAATCCTACGAGACTAGAAGACTAAATTCTATTAGGTTAAAAACAAACTTGTCTGTATTTTTTAATGGAACGTGCTCAAGAGAAACTCTGCTGTCAAAAATCTAGTTCTTATATATATATATATATATATATATATATATATATATATGTGTGTGTGTGTGTGTGTGTGTGTGTGTGTGTGTGTGTGCTTTTAAAGTGTGTCAGGTATTTTCTTTCTTTGACAGGTCTTTTATATTCCCCATTTTCAGAGGAAACTTATTTTCTGACAGGTAGAAAAAAAGCTGTTAACAAATAAGAGTCATCATATTTTATGGAAGCCTCGAAAGTGTTATTCTCTACCCACGTTCGTTATTTTTATGACATATTCGTTCATTCTTCAGTCCAGAGACTCCTCACACACCTTTCACCTTGAAGATAAATAAGTCTAAACAGTACCCCAGCTCTCATTCGATCTCCCATACTTCTGAAACCTGTGTTAAACTAAAACAAGCTTGAGAATTAAATGAGTGCTAATGAGTTTGATTCTCACTAGATTCCCAATACATTTTTAAGGCCAAAACTATAGGGGACCTAATCCCCTATACTTTTGGCTTTAGGTCCTCTATACTTTTAACCAAGTACTAAATATATCCTATGCCTAGTTATTAGGTCATCTCGCCTGACATATTGATTAGTTAAATAATAGCACATTATTATAAGCATTCGACTCTTTGCACCAAACTAAGCTTAGCTTCGTAAATGACAATTTGTGAGTTTGGTACTCGAATATTCTTGGTATTGTGCTAAACTCAGCTAAGTTTATTAAATGACTGCTAGAGACTTGAATCATCACTGAGGGCCTCATACTTCTGGCCTTGTGCCAAACTAATATTCAAGTGATTACGAGTCAGTTTTATTCTCACTAAGGGCGCCATAATTTTGGCCTTGTATCGAAACAGTGACAAGTGGTGATTTCGATCCTCACTGAGAGCTCCATACTTATGCCCGTGTAATAAACTAACCTAAGCTTATCAGAAATGTGTAAAATAGTATAGTTTTTAATTTACAACTAGCCATAATTTGTTTCTTTACTGCTGTTGTATTTACTAAACTTTTTAAAGTAAGGCACAAGTTAAAATCATCGCACAGGGGTTGATTTTTTTCCCGGGTCCTTCGAATGGCTGCAGTTTGCCCGTCTTAAAAATCAACATCCGAAACTTTGGCACGATTGCGTCAGGAGTAGATGAAAAAATCTTCACCTACAAAACAGGATGGTATATTTAGCAAGTTCAAAACCCTTATTAGCCCTAACACATACATACATCAGTGAATGGCTCCTGTAGGAGTGATGTAATTCTGAAACTTTAAAACAAATTTCTGCTCTTTTCATATCCTCATTAGATTGAATAAAGCGTTCGATATGAATTCCTGAGAAACTTAAGTATACACCTGAAGTAGTGTTGTATTTTGACCTTCGACCCGGCCAAAAATGCCATTCAAAGTGATGCACCGGAAGGAAGTGACACATTCCAATGGCAGTTATGAGAGGAAATCGCGTAGGCGTGCTTGGCTAACAAAATGGGACAAGGAAAAAAATCCCATGGTACATAGACCGATGCACCGGAAGAGAGTCACCTCTGAACTGCATGACAGTAATTTCCGCTTGATGACGATCAAACATGCCATTCCAAAGATTGAGTTGGCGATTGAGTGGACGTTGAACCATTATATAACTCAGTAAAAAAAAGAAGTCAGATCAGTTACAGTTGGAGTTATAGAGACGAGATGTGGAAGGGAAAGCCACGCCAGGCCGAAGGGGCCCTTGGAGCCCCTGATGAATTGGGGTCCAGAGAAGTTACTGATAAGATGTAGTAGAGAAAGCCAGCAGAGAGCTAGGTCCCTGGGCCTCCGGTTGAGAACGAGAAAGACATAACGTTGACGGCCATAAAAATAGGAGTCAATATATTGCAGTTCTGTTCGGTCTCCAACTCCCTCTCACATACAAACCTTCTGTAACCCTTTTCGAACCCTTACAATAAAATGAGAGGTATATATTTTCTAAAGAAGTCTTCGCTCGTCCTTTATCGTTGTGTCGTTGTGATTCTTTCTGCATGTATATGCATGTGTATATAAGCATATTTATTATGGGCGTATATAACAGTAGGCCATAACTGCGATCGAAACGTTATAAAATGAAGACAAAAAAGAAAAAGGGAAAAGGATCCGATGCTTTGAACAGCACCGGTTCCTTTTCCCTTTTTCTTCTTTTTTTTTTTTCGTTTATTTCATTTTTTCAACATCTTAATTTTTGATAAACATTTATATTTAAAATAAAATGTTATAATCGATTTTCTGTAAGAATTTTCCTTAAGAATTTTCATATTTGAAGTTTATTACTCCAATTCCATTGCAATGTAAGAAGTAAAGAAAGATATTTCGTAAAAAATAGCGTTTAATAGTTATTTCTGTTAAATCAAGATTTTAGGTGATTAAAAAATTGTGAACTTAAAATTCATTGTCGAGAGAGTTGGTTTTATTTCTTATCACCCAAGACATTCCTTTCCGACGGGAAATTTCAAGAAAAAAGACACAGTTCTCTTGAATATCAAGTGTTTAAAAGAATTTGACGTTCATCGCGAACAAAGTCCCAAAAAAATTACCATTCTGTTCTACCCAGTCAGCTGGAGCAGTAGAATACATTGACTGCCCCATTGGTTATGACTCTAAGCAATCTAAATGCTGGAGTTTTGCTGAATGCAGAGCACCTCTTCATTGCCATCGCTCCCAGGTCCACTCTGGCTCGGAGTGGTAGCACTTCATAGGGTCATATCTATGGGTTAAATAGAACTAAACTGCGTAATGATAAACTGAATTACTTGAAATAGAACTGTTTTGACATTTAAACTGCGTACTTATGTTGACAAAAACAATACTTATACTAAACTGAATTGTTTGAATTTGAACTGTTTGACTAAACTGAATACCTTGAAATAGAAATGTTTTGACAATTAAACAGTGTACTCATGCTAAACTGAATTGTTTGAAATAGAACTGAATATTTGTATAAAAAGGATTTGGCGTTAAATAACCTACAAAGATTGATATGCCATAAACCCAAACAACTAACCAGCCAACTACCATTCGGTTAAAATTGAACTGTGAATTGTTTTCTTTCTCGAAGAGCCGAGTTAGCACTAATTTAAAAAAAAACAACAAAATATACTTTTTTTGCTTGAGCTGTGTTTACATACGTAAATATATATATATATATATATATATATATATATATATATATATATAATGATACTTTGTAATAATCGAGGGACTAATAGCTTATGTGTACATAAGATATATATTTTGTGTCATGGCTTCCATTCGAATCTTTTTTATCTTAATCGGAGAGAAATAAGCAAAATATTATAATTTATCACTTGAGATGAATATACATACAGCAGTCACTCAATGACAAGTTAACAATTGACCGTATGTAAGACCAATATCATGACGCCCATCTACCTTCTCGCACAGAATTTCACTTCGACCGGATCTCACGTCAACAATACGCGCGCGCCAAACTCCGTGTGCTGGAATTCCCTATTGACATTTTCACATTTCAAACAATAATAATGAAACGAGCAGTCACGGTGACAAGTTGAAAGATTGTCCGACTCTAAGAAAACTACCGGCTATTATATGATAACGATAATCATGGACAAAGCTGATAAAATAGAAACGGATTTGTGTTTGTTTCGCATGGTAGTCACCGGCTGTCGTTTCTCTACACAGGTTAACGAGATTGAATAAATTGCTTGGGAACTAGTCTGATCAGCAGACGAAATATCATTTATTTTTTTCATTGAAACTTTGAAAAGTCTCGTAAGCTGACTTCTCTATTACATATTGTGATAGAACTGCAAATTATATATATATATATATATATATATATATATATATTGAGAGAGAGAGAGAGAGAGAGAGAGAGAGAGAGAAGAAGAAGAAGAAGAAGAAGAAGAAGAAGAAGAAGAAGAAGAAGAAGAAGAAGAAGAAGAAATAATTATAATAATCAGTGGTATACTGTATCGCTCATAAATAACTACATTCCTGCCATATTTTTATTAAAATGTTAATTTCTTCTTAACCAAAGATGCCAGAATTTATCATTTCTAAATTCAAAACAGATATTATTAGCACTTATCCATTACCAAACTTTACATCATTTACACTCTGTAAGCAAAAATGTAAATATTTCGCAGTCAAAAATATGTACTCTACTAAGCGTAACCGTTACCATCTTCGAGAATGGAATTGGTAACCCGAATTCAAAGCCTGATCGAGGGTGTTTATATTAAAGAAAAGACATGAACCCATCTGTTCTCTCCACAGTTATAGGTAAATAGTAGGATAGAGTGTGTTCTTTTGCCTTGGTTAGGGAACCAGTCTAGTTGAAGAAAAACAAGCTGTTCTTCGCTTATTCAATAACATGATGGTTGATGAAGTAGAGAAACCGTGAAAATATGGGGAAACCATTGACCCATTACTATCGACCAAGCAGTGAAAATTATTGACCAAAATTAACTTACTTTGGCCTAAAGACCAGAAATACAGTGTACCTTTTGAGAACCGAACTCACCAGTAGTCTAGCTCATTAAACATCATTACGCACACTTGTGCTAATGCATTTGATAAAGGCATGAATCCACCTGTTCTCCCTCCAGCTAAGGGTAAATAGTAGGGCAGACTATACTGTTTAACTATGGTACAACAGCTGGTCTGGGAGAAAGAAAAATTCTTATCGAAACCAGCTGTACTCCGTTAAAAACAAAATAAAAATCTCGTGTCTTGTGCGTAGGAAAGTGGATTGATAAATATTTACAAGTTTATGTTCCCAAACAAAATTGCTAATTTTAATGGTGATTGCAACACTTTCTTTACAGTGTGATGCAAATTTCAGTTGATGCTTTTTTTTTTAAATTAAATCAAAATGATGAGACAATTATCAATTTGCGTGTGGTAACCAACTTACAACCGGTCGTAAGTAGGTTCAGTTGTAAGTTTGATGGCACACTGCGATACATTTCGTCCTACCACCTTTCTCCCCCATCCAATATATGGGTAAATAGAAGGATAGAATGGGTTCTTTAGCCTTAGCAGCCACTCTAGAAGGAAAACACTGAATTCAAACAAACTGTACTCGGCTTAAAAATTGATCTTGTGTCATACCCTACCCAGGTAGAGTGGTAGGGTAATTACATACTTAAATTTACAGTTTTATTTTTTATCACCAATGTGTTGAAATTGTATTTATTTTATATAGTTGGTTGGGATGTATTTATTTATGGGGAAAAACTGCACAATTCTAGGGCGTATTGATGAGGCTTGTGTCATTTGCCACTACGGTAGTCGAGCACGGGTAAATGACAATATCACAAATATTGATTGTTAAGACAGACTAGACTAATGTGATTAAAATTTGATAAAATCGGCGCAACGCAGTCTTCCGCTTTTAGTCTTCCCTTTATCTAATCTTGTGCCGCACTAAGTTAAATAAGCATCGAGATGACGGCAATGTTGGAAAGCGGAAAAATTTTTTTTCTTTTTTTTTCTTTTTTGATATCCAAGAAACGATTAAGTCAGTCAAACGTAATCAGAATGTTGAAAAAAGTAGAGGAAGAAAAATGGTTATTTGCTCGTTTGAACAGCTACCATTTCCTCTGCGAATCTATCTAAGGCGTCTTCAATTGAACCGAAACCGAAAAGTACCGTTTACCAACACTAAATAAAAAAGCAATGACTAATAAATAAGCAAACAAATCCTACAGAAGTTGTACAAATGCCGGTGGACAATCGATACGACTGTATATAGTTCTTCTTCAATGTTAATATAATATAAATATATACTACAGTATCTATCTATATATATATATACTACAGTATTTTTTATATATAATATAGTACACACACACGTATATATATATATATATATATATACACTTCAGTACCTATACATATATACACTTCAGTACGTATTTACTCACGCACGCACGCACGCACATATATATATATATATGTATATATACGCACAATACATAAGCTTAATATCGCCTACAGTAATTGCAATTACTCAGAAGTTATTCATCTATGCTCGCTTATCGTTACTCCTTAACTTAGAATTTGCTAACATTTGCTAGTGAGCCACAGTACTTGGTGCAACAATATGTCCATCCTTGAACTGACAAGCCTCATTTACAATTTAGAATTTATTGAGCTTTGCCTAGATGATTACTCTAAATTCTGTGACTAAGTGGTCATCCATCGATGTTGGAGAGGCTTAGAATATACTGTCTGTATCATTTCATCTAAAAAGTGGATATCCGAGGATATGACACTAAACTGCACTCTTCAAGGACTCAGGGAAGAATAGAATACGCCTTCATTGTCATCAGCACCATGTTCATTCTGTATCTGTTAGAGTCCCATCTATGGGTCAAATAGAACTGTTAAAAAATCATTAGTATTAGACAGGAATACTTGAAACAACAACTGTGTGCAAACTAATGATAAACAAATAAAAAAGGCAATAAAAAGGGGCAATGAAACAGAGAAAATATAGTTGTAATTAAGCAGTGAGATATGAACCACATTCCAGCATTAAATAACCTATAATGAGTTGTTATACTGTTAAACAAATAAGCCAAACCAAAGTAATACTTCTTTTTAAGTTGATACACGAAACATTTAGAGACTGTTATAATAAGGAGAGCGATTTTAATTTCTTTCAAATTTTATCTTTGTTAGCAAGCATATGAGCACTTTTATCATCTTTAAAAGTCTCTTAACCCCAGTGGAAGTTATTGGAATAGCGTCACTTATGATGCATCATCTGTCTCGGATATGCTATTTGTCACCATTATGTGGCGTATCTAGGGCAAGAAAGCTTGGCGGAACCCATCCCTCTCCAAGTTTAACCACAAATGAGGTCCTTCTATTTGGTGATTCGCCCTGGTTAAGAAGACACGGCCGTTTTAGTTTTTCCTGAAACCAATCTACCCTGCCCGGTGCTTTCATTAAGAAATTCATTCGTCCAGTGGTGCTATGTTATCATCACCCCTCATGTGGTTGCACCTTTCAGCATATATGCAGACACAGTTTGGAAGAACTCACGTTTTATTTTATCGGTGAGATCAGACTTCTATATGATCGATAACATATCGATAGCGGTCCATGCCTTCTCTGTGTGTATGTTGACATCACTTTCAGTTGATGAGATATTGTTGCCGAGGTATGTGAACTTGTCTACTAATTTTAGAGGCTTGTCACTCAAAGTGGAGATGGCTCTTCCTCGTTTGAAATACATGAATTCTATCTTATTTGTATTCACATAGAGGCGAATACCTACAGCTACTTGCTCTAGACTATGCATTGGGATTCAGTTTGAGCAGGCGTATTCGCAAGAAGTACTGGATCATCTGAGTGGTCTGCATCTGGTATTGTTTATGCTGAAAATTATCTGCTCCTTGCTTTGTTAGTGTACAGACGTTTTCTTTTGTTAGATCTGTCGACGTTAGAAGTATGTATTCAAGGCAGATTACAAACAAGTATGGTGCTAATATATCTTCTTGCAAAAATTCAACTAAAATCTCGATAAAGCTTGCGTCACCATCAGGTGAGCAAACAATTACTTTCGTGTTTTTGTTAAGTATTATTGTAGCTGTAACAGTTTATAGGAGAGAATCAACAGCTGTTAGAATTCCCTCTTTACATTAAATCTACTGCCTTAGATAAATCTACATTGCCTCGAGATTTTTTGTCCTTACTCCTTCGATGATTAAGACGATAATCAGAATCCTAGAAGTTGTGGATCTATTCCTTCAAAAACTTTTCTGATTTTTCCCTAGAATTTTCTCAACATCAGATTGGATATGGTTTAGACGCAGACCATAATAAACCTTAGCAATAAGAGCCTCAGTGGTTCTTATGATTCCGAGGTCATCTTTCTTGGAGAACGGGAGAACGCAGCTTTGTGTCCATTTCTCTAATGCGTTTTGTTCATTGATAGTATTGCACTATAGGAGTATGTCGTCAAATTCTCTTATCTTCCATACTTCGGGAGACATTTCTAGATTTTTATCCATACTACGTCAAGTTCTTCATCCAGAAACTGACCAAGTTTGATGCTTAGTTGTCGATGAATAATGTTTTGTTGAATTTATCAGTGATTTTTGGTTTTCCAAGCAGATTCTTGAAATGTTCTTCCCACTTCGGGAGTCTTTTTTCTTGGCTGGCAGTTTTTAGTTTTGCTCTCGAAGTGCTCTTACTTCTGCTCACTTCATTTACTGTCTGCCATCCAAATCGTAACTGTCTATCGTCAATCGAGTTTCTGATTTTTATTGATTTGGCTTTGTGTGCATTCTAGTTGTTCTTTTTGGTGTGTATTAGTTCTCACTGGGTTTTTTCATATCCCTCATTCAAAGTATGTCTTTCAGATATCTCCGGAAGAGTATCAAACTTGTTTCTTACTGTTAGCGTATAATGATTTCTAATCTCACAATTAGGAAGTAAAGACAAGTCATATTGTTATGCTTTAATTGTCTGTGTCTTATTTCTGCGAAGATTCAGGCGAATCTTTTTTGTGACGATTCTATGATCGGATAATACTCCTTCACAGTTCAAATTGCTGTTTATCCACTTCTTATTTATGAATATATAATCTAGATGGGATTTAGAGTTATTTAGATAGGTGTAGGAACATAGTTTTCCTTCTCTTTTTGACATTTTATTTTGGCCATCTAGCCTGTTCTCGAGGGAAAAATCCGCTAGAAATTCTGTTTCTATTCGGCGAGTTGTGTATGTAGAATTTATTTCCATTTTTTTTTCTTTTTTTTTTTTTTTGTATATGAGCATTCAAGTCTCCACCGACGATTAGAACGTGGTGTTTGGGAATATATCGGACAAGGGAAAATAGCTCATCGTAGGAGTTGATGACGTCCATTTCATCAATGGCAAGAGACTACTGTTGTGCCGGATTTACCATTAAATGCAGCACACATCATTCTCTGTTTGATTCTCTTGATGCTATTTAATGATTTTAACTAGGAAGCATTCCTACACCTCATATGACTGCATTGACGGAGTTTTTCATGCAGATGTCGAGACAAATGTCCATCAATTACCAGTATCGTAATAATTTATTTCTTATTCACTATGGTAGTGTCTATGTTCTTGTGTGCTTACGATGTGAATATTATTCTTGATGCAGGTGTTGTCTGCTGAGTCATCTGGTTTACAGTGTTTAAAGTCCTGACATTAAATGTTGGCAATATTTTTGCCTCTAACTTATTCTGGTGAGGGTTTGTGATCTGTAGCTGATCTTTCGAACCCTGGGGCCAGAGCTCCAACCTCAGCAGAACGTACCCCTTATTTACCCGCGTAAAGGACGGCGCATTTGTACATACAGTCGGAATTAGAGTCATGGTAATCTCTCATTCTCTGTTCTTTTTTTCTTTCTTCATAAATAGACACCATGGAGGAGGAGGAGAAGTAATTTCCTGACTGAACTATTTGATCCTAGTCGTTGACCTTTGAGGTTCTTCTACCCAGCATCTGGTGAGGTGTGTTGGCCCGTTCTTTGGGTTCATCCACCTTACTTCACATATACCATTCTATTTCCCATGGCTTCCGTTCGTATACGATTATAAATATATATATATATATATATATATATATATACTTATATATATTTAGGAGTAACCGATTCGCCGGATTTTTAGTTTTTCTCCGATTTAGCTGGATCAAGTTCAAGAATTTGATATAAATACTTCTAAATGAATATCGTAACGCGAAATAGGATAGGTTTAAGGGTTAGTATTTGTCTAACAATTCCTTTTAATTTTATTCAACCTTTGTGCATAGATTTTTTTCTTTACTTTAACGATTAACCTTCAATTTAGTTATTGCATATATATATATATATATATATATATATACTTACGCCTTTAAACTTTTTAACTTAGTATAATTCAAACTTCCAACTTTTTATTTAAATCACTGTTTGTGGGATTTAATCTAACATGTTTATATCTGCTGTTACCGTTTCTAACTGATTTTTTTACAGTTATCAATCTTTTAACACTTTTCAAATGAATCACTTTTAATTTTGAATCCCAGCGCTACTAATTGAAACAACAAATAGCCACATCTTTCTTGTTTCTTAATAGATTTTACTTCTTTATATTTAGGGGCAGGCTAATTAGGGGAAGTTTTTTCTTTTTGTTTTCCTTTCTTTTTTCTTTTTTTTTGGGCTTTCTTTTTTTTTCTTTTTTTTTTGGCTTTCTTTTTTTTAATTCTGTTCTTAAGCATATTTTTTTTTAATATCAAAATGATTAATTTTACTTGTTTTTATTATTGATCAAAATATACGGAAACACGTATATTCATACTTTTACATATTAACAAATTAAAATAGAAACTTTTTCTTATCATCGCCATTTCTAACAGCACTAACACTACTATTATTATAAACATTACTAATATATAGAATAAACATAATCAAAAAACTGTCAACTATAAAAAAAAAAAAAAGAAAAGAAAAATGATAATGAACGTTAGTATTAGAGACGCTTCTCTTACAAATCAAAAATCTCAAAATAATGTCAATGATAATCAAAAAAAATTGTCAAACTAATACATACATATAGTTATCGATAATTCATCAACTATGTATATATATCCACCTTCGTCCAAGCGTTCCCTTGTCGATAGGAATGTATTATTGTTTAATCTATTAAACTTTGATACTCCCGAGTCTGTAACTACAAGGATCATAGATGTCAAATATACCATTTTTCTATTCTTAACGAGTTTCTCTCAACTTTAGGTGATGATCTGATGTCTGAGTTACTGCAAATCTCCTCTAGTCTCCAGGACTCTTCTCAGTATTCTGGCCGATCTCAGTAATGCTGTAGTCTCTGTTCGTACTCCAATTTCCAACTCCCCAATCACCTTATCAATCCTTTGGGGATTTTTGTAGCGTACCAATTACAATTAGTATCTCCACCCTCTTCATGATCCCCAGCTTTTTTTAGTCCCCTGACAAGGTCCAAGTACTTGTATTTCTTTTCATTTTATTCAATTTTCACTGTGTGGTCTGCCAGGAACTCAAAGTCCACTTTTCGGCTCGTTCGCATTTTTATTTATTTATTCATTCTTTTATTTTCTTACTTTAGTCCTTTGAGATTTTTTTTTTTTGCACCACCGTTAGCTGATGGTTTTTCGCTGGAGTTTAAGTGACACCAAGTTTCTTCAAGTCTCTAGGACTCTTTGTTGTATTCTCGTCGATCTTAATACTACTGTAGTTTGGATGGTCTCGACTTGTCCTCTTGTTTCCAAGTTTTCCAGTCCCTTTGGGGATTTTTTTCCAAGAGCTCCAATTACAATTGGTATCACCGTCACCTTCATTTTTCATAGTTTTTAGTTCTCTTGTAAGGTCTAGATATTCATCTCTTTTTCACTTTCTTTTAATTTTACACAGTGGCCTGCCGGGACGACTATGTCGGCAGGTTCTAATCTTTTTTTATTATTATTATTATTATTGCGAAGTCTAGTCGTCTGGTTGGGATTAGGTGACCTATTTGTATCTCAAAATCCCAGAGAGCTTTGTGCGTCTCATCTCCAGAACGGATCCTGGATTGTGCATATACCACTTGAGCGTATGGTCAAATTTTTAACTTCTTGCAAAATTCCCAGTGGATCATCTTCCTCGTCCAATCGTGTCTAGTTTTATACTTTACGCTAATTTACCGCATTCACTTATTATGTAATTGATCGTCTCGTCTTTATCACCACATGTTCATTTTTATATTAATTGTGGAAATTGTGAAGTTATTTACTCTATCATGTTCATTATTTTCTTGTGTTTTTGATGATTCGGTGAGAAAATTAGAGTCACCAAGCGCTGTTGACTCTATGTCCACTCTATCCATTCTAATATATCTCTTTATATATATATATATATATAGAGAGAGAGAGAGGGAGAGAGAGAGAGAGAGAGAGAGAGACATGTAAAACCGTAAAAAAGTTCACAACACTTTATAAGTAAAGAGATGTTCAATATATAGCAACAAGAATTCATATGTGGAGAAATAAAATATTTCTGTAGGCTTTCAACTGAGACGCCATATGAATGTTTACCTTAGAAAAGTGCCGAAATAATCTTGCAGCTGATGTAAAAGTTCCGAACCTTTGCAAAACACCATAGAAATCGTTCAAAGACAAGAGTAGTATTAAGTTTCACAATATAGAACATTACGCAATCAAAATGAATATTAGAATGGTATTCTTGACTACCAAAATTTTTAATACATAATAACAAAAATATGTATAAGTAGCAATACCTTATATATATATATATATATATATATATATATATATATATATATATATGTGTGTGTGTGTGTGTGTGTGTGTGTGTGTGTGTGTGTGTGATTTCCCTTTTGGTTATACAGCTTGGGTGCTACAGAGGTTGGTAATGAATAACACCGAATATCTGTTTCATTGTAAAATAATTGACTAAAATGATAAAAATTCTGGTATTTTTGGTTTAGAAGAAAATTAACTTTTTATAAAAAATGGTGTGATGAGCACTTATGGGGCCAACGGAAAAATTATATATATATATATATAGACTAAAATATTGAGTGCCCTCTCGGTTGGGACTATATAATACACCAACTGCATCTCTGCAGATAAGTAAGACCCCATCCCACCACGAGTATCCTGAATATGACACTAAATAATCTGATGATGAGGCTCCAGTACTGGAACTCTGGGGAATGTGGAGCATTCCTTCATTCCCATTGCTCCCAGGTCCAATCTGACCCAGACTGTTAGCACCTGATAAAGTTCTGGCAGTGGATCAAATAGAACTGTTTGACATTTAAACTCTGCAAACAAATGACATATGTTAAATTGAATTGGTAGAAATTGAACTCATTGACGATTTACGTGTGTGTAAATGACTCTTTAATTGAATTGTAAGAGATACATTGCAATACTTGGAAATTACCGACAAACTATTAGCTTACAAATCATATATGTATATCTATTCAAGTGTGTTCAAACAAATGACTGATGTTAAATTCTTATTATCACACTGCAATACTTGAAACCACTTAGCTGTGTGGCAACAAATAATTAATTGTAAATAAAATTATACGTATTAAATAGAAATACTAGAAACCATTTCACTGTGTGTAAAAATGAGCTCAGACTCGTTTAAAAACGTTGAGATCAAAATGTGTTTACAAATCATATATGTTTAATATATATATAAAATGTCAGAAGAGGATTTGACATTAAATAACCTACAAGAATTGATATGTCATAAAACCATATTAACCCAAACTAAAAGATTGACTTAAAAAGATCGCAAATGCAACCAAGTGGTGTTTCTTAAATTTTCATGTCACACTCCTATCACCAGAGAGTTCGCTACAATTCGTAGCCTGATTAAGCGATTAGTTACCAAAGTTGTTACCTGGCATTCGTGCTAATTGGTTGGTGTGAGAATGTTAATTGCCCATGTTTCAGGCACCACTCGCCTGGCAACACCTGTCTCCACACATAAAAGAGGTAAGGACAGTGTCGATTGTCTAGTGCCTGAGTTACTTCTCGAAGAAATACAATCAATTTTTTCCGCATCTTCGGGCACCCACACTAAACCGACCTTCTATCACATTTTTGCTTCGTGGGAACCCAAATCCCAAATCCCTGCGTATCTCTTACTTTCATTTCTGTTCTTTTATCAAATTTTCTCTAGATTTTAAAATAAGCAAGTATGTTTTTGTATTGCCACTTTTGGTTTCTATTGTGACATTTAGATCAATTCAGCATTTTTCAGGTGCACAGTTCATGATTTTATTAGTTGTGGAGTCTGAAAAGAAATCCATTTTTCATCACCAATGTTTCTCTCGTTGGAAAAACATCTTTCTTTGCGTTTATTAAAAAGTAAAAGATAAATATTTAATTGGTGAACGATTTTCCTTTCAGTAAGTTAATGTCAAACCCACTTTCCTGAATTTTGGGAACTTATAAACGATGTATTGCGGTTGACCGATTGTATTACATTTTAACATTAGTTTATCTATTTCCGTTACTAAAACAAATTCTTAATCTATCTATAAACTTTTTGGTGCCTTGGCAGGTCTACTGCTTCTCTTTCAATTTATATCTAAGGACAGTTGCAGATGCAGAAAAGCCGAACATGAGGCTATGGCAAGTGTTACTGGATTTCTTTCAATGATATCTTAGAACAGTTGCTAATGCAAAAAAAAGTCGAACATAAGATCATGACAAGAATGACTGCTTTTCTTTTAATGATATCTGAATACAGTTGCAGATCCAAAAACCCGAAGATGAATGTAAATACTTTTGCAAATTGTTCTTTTAACCCTCTGTACACCAAACAAAGAAGAAAAGCTCTGAATTCAAACTAGCTGAACTGCACTTAAAGATTAACATCTTGTCGTAATTTGACTTTGGACGAAGGGTTAGGGAAATATATACATATACATATTTACCCAACCCCTCCGCTCGGGCAGGATATGACACAATGTCAATTTTTTTAAGCGGAGTTTAACAGGTTTTAATTCAGAGTTTTCCTTTTCCTAGACTAGTTGCCTCACCAAGGCTGAAGAACCTAGTCTGCCCTACTATTTTACCCATAGCTGGAGGGAGAATAATTGGACTCATACCTTTCCCAAGGGTATTAGTGCAATGTGAAATGCAATCAGTCGCATCCAAGATTTGAACTCGTGTCGCCGTGTCCATTTCCTACGACGATAACCAATACAACATATATACAACATCCGATTCACCCAGAATAAGGATATCGATTATTCTTAAAATCTTTGGCCTTTTTTTTTTTTTTTACTCAAAATTGATTACTTTCCCAAAAACATTTGCGTGAAGTGAAGCGCAAACAGCCCCGCCCAGGTTTTGACCTCATGCTGCAGGGTCCAACGACAAAAGTATATACGCTAGGTGCACCTGCGTCGCTAAAACATTGGTTTGGTCTTTTCAAGATTAATTCTATAGTGATAGTCACTTTTTATCCTTTTATATTTTATAATATTTCTTATCTATTGTTCTTTTCGGCGGTGGGTAATCGAACCTTTCAAACGACGACTGTCAGTATTGTTACTGGGTTTATTAATATGGAATATCTATTAAGCGGGAAAAAATTCATCTGTAGTGTTATTCACGTAACCACTTGGCTACGGTCAACTTTTTAGAAGGAAGCTCTTCCACATATAGGTGCATGGGTGAGAGGAGTGCTAAAATTGCTGGGGACAAATCCTTCATTTATTTCAAAAAGATTTCTCTTGTGGGTACACAAGAAAGGCTACATATAGAAAGACCAGTCATCTTTAACCAAATATGCATCAAAGAAGAATGGCTGCCCAAACACAGAATTATATATATATATATATATATATATATATATATATACTTGTTACACAACTTTTCCACTCAAACGGATTTTAACAAAGAACAAAATTCACCATCATAGTAAAAATCGAAAAAAGAACGCATTGGATAATATCCCAATGATAAAAAACAAATTTTAATAAATAGATAAAATATCTTTAAATACTGACCCCAAATGACCTAACATCAAACTAAACCACCCTCAAATCAGATTTTTGAAATAGGATGGGCAGAAAAGGGCCGACACGTAAACAACAGAACATGCAAATGCCTAAGTTGAATATTTGATAAAAACATTTACGGCTAATTAGAAAAATACATCACATATGCTAATTTTTCAAATCGAGGAGTATAAGGTATCAACAAAAGTAGGGATCATATAATAGTTAGTTGAAGACACTTGGACACCCAAAAATAATTTTCATTCAGTTAATTTTTCGTCGCTTCTTTTGTAGCATATCAATTTGTTTATAAACTCTTTTTGAAAACTTTTTAAAACCTTTTCTCTACAAAATCTTTTTCAGTGACGATGATCAAAGGACGAAACTAGTTGAAAATAGTTTAAAAGAAGAAACAATAACAAAGAAATATTCCTATTTGTCTTATCTCTGTGTCTCTATCTTTCACTCTCTTTCAATCTATCTATCTATCTCTCAATATATACATGTATACATCATCAAGCTATGCTGATTGCATGGAGTCCCTTGACTCTCTCCCTATCTCAATCCATCCTTACTGTTCACTCTTCTTGGAAAGTTCTCTAGATGGCATCCGGTGTACGTATAGAGTTGATGTAAACATTTGCTGGTATTTCGATGTGTCCATAAAAGAACATCACTTATGAGTTCGTCCTTACTTTACCAGAAGTGCCCAGCATTTTTGTCTTTCTTGAATGGTATGGGAGGCAGGTGGCCGTGCAGGTACTGTTTCATTAAGTGCTGCTTCCAGGATTTGTTCAAAACAGCAGGTAGTATTCTTGTGTAGTAATTATCTAGCTTTTTCTTCATGATTTTCGTAAGAGTTCAGGTGGTGTATCCATATAATAATACAGACACGGCTACAATTTGGAAGAAGCCTCGTTTTACTTTATCAGAGAGATCAGATTTATATAAGATCAACAACCTATCAATAGTACTCAGCGTGTTTATAATACGTATGTTGACAACCATTTCAGTTGAAGAGATTATGCTGCTGAGGTATGTGAACTGGTCTTCTAATTTCAGAGGCTTGACATTTAGTGTGAAGGTGACTCCATCTTGTTTAAAACACAAAGACTCTTTTTATCAGCGTTTAGTTGAAGTCAATGCTTCATGCTGCTTACTCCAAACTATGAAGCAGGGATTCGGCGTGGGCAGGTGTATCTGCAAGAAGTACTAGATCACCTGCGTAGTCAGCGTCTGACATAGATTTTTCGGGATATTGACTGCTTCTTGCCTTTTTTTAAAGTTGTAACCATTTTCTTTTATTATATCTATTGATGTTTGTAGTACGAAATTAAGGTAAAGCAGTCGACTCATTTTTATACGTTGTTTCTTTCTTCTCGACGATTACTAAAAGGTGTAATAGCAAATAAACTTTTGTATTATTGAACCAAGACGGGGTTTTGTGTGTTCGTCACTTCTTTTCCTTACGGTGGAGGTTACCACGTGGGTCCGACGGACACTTAAGGCGTAGTTCTACACTTATAGACCCGTTAGAACCGTGGTGGTACAAATATCTATGTTGTGCCTTGGCGCTAGAAGCGACTTTCGATAACCGTGGTTGTGCAAGCATCTATATGGTGTAGTAGTATTACAAACGTCTATTTGAGACCTATACCGTTACATCCTGGTTGTAGATTCTAGTAGTTTGTATCAGGGTTTCAAGTTAATTTTTAAATTTAGGCAAATATTTTAATATCATCCATATACTTGAAGTGGTTAATCTTTTCCTATGACTTTGTAAATTTGTTGCCCCGTTTCCATTTTCTTCACATATAATTAAGTGGCATCATTGCGATAACAAATAATTGTGGCGAAAATATGTCGTCCAAGAAGATGCCTCTTTGAAGGGTTTGTTGGTTTGCTGCTTGGCGAAGTTTTTTAATTTCACGGATATTTTGAAAACATTCTATCATCCAAATTTGTGGGACCAAGTCAAATGCTTTTGTAATTTATGTCACGGCTACATTTTTCGCTATTTTTTACCTTATTTAGGGTGTTTTGCTGTATATATAAGTTGTCTCAATATACAGAGGACCCATGTGACACCTAATAACTCTTATAATAATAATTTTGTGTTCGTTTTTGTTTCAGATTTGAAAATAGTAATACAACGATTAATCCTTTATCATAATGCCTTGGACAAGAGAGGAAAAATATTTTACGTCACAACTTATGTGAAGACAAAATCATTCAAAACTGTCTCAAAATAGATGCTACTCATTAATATGATAATGATTTATTACTGTGACAAGAAACTTGAAAAAAAGATTGTATATCCTGGAAGTTTATGTGATAACAATCAAAAAACATTAATTTGAAATCTCTAGCTCAAAGGATGCATTTTTTACAAACGTGTTCCAAATTACCGTTATTGCGCTTGTCTCAGTAACAAATAATTATCACATTAATGGGGTTACACCTATTTTGAGACACCCTGTATAATAGTTCATCAGTTCTTGTTCACTTACGATACCCTTTTTGTTCTCCCGGAATTACTCCGAGAGAACAAAAAAATCTTCTGCATCATAGGTAAACACGTTATCCGTCAGTAGTTGCTGGGATGTTTGGTTTCCGTCAACGAGATTTTACTTGTAACCCATAATTCATCCTTTAGCGTAAAGCACTTACATCTTAAATCTTACGAAATACTTTCCGACAAATACATATTACCAATCACATTATTTTGCATCCTATATTGTGTAATGAATATTATCTATTATAACCCATACCTATTATCATTTACTTTTTACCTGATATTTAATACCTTTTACACGTCACCCTTTATCTTTTACCTTTTTACGATTTTATTTCTCCATTTTCAGTAGATGACTGGACCATTAAGAGAAAAAATATGACACTATTTTCCCTGACGGAATGAGACGCTTTATATATAGATCGTCACAGTTGTTGTTGTTGTTGTTGTTAATTCTCAGAAGCTGACGGTTATTTTATGAATTAGTTGATTTAATGATAAATTCTGGGATAATCGAATTCGCTTTAATTTCTTGATATATAATTAATGACAAAATCCATTTCGAAAGAGAAAAAAGAAAAATCATGAAATCAAATCATGACAATGTTTCCGATAAAATCGTTTATTTTTAGAAAGAAAGAAAAATAATCATTAATGGTTAATGATCTGTGAAGATGTCGAAATATAAAAAATCTGTTTTATCATGTGAGAAAACACAAATTTATAAAATTTATATATAGCCAACATTATTATTAAGTTTATGCACATGAATCCTAACCGAACGACACATTGTTAGAGACATGAAATTCTCAAAGCTTTAAAATAAATTTTAGAGTCAAGATTGTAATATTAGCTTTGGATTCCATACGTAACAGATGAAAAGCATATGTGTGTGTGTGTGTGTGTGTGTGTGTGTGTGTGTGTGTGTGTGTGTGTGTGTGTGTTTTCTGTTGCATCATAGATTAGATTCCTTATCGTTTATCTCGCCTAGCAGTCCCTTGTGTTCGAAGATACATTCTAAGACTTGTCTCCATCGATGACTTCCGGTTTCGTCCCCTTATCCAGCAGAAGAACTAAAACTGCACCAACATACGGCCAATCTTTTAGTTCTTCCAAGTAAGACCAATATTCCGATCATCGTTAGCAAGAAATATTACCTTTGTCCTCTTGAAGCATAGAATATCGTAATTTTTAACATTTTGTAATATTCGCCTGAAGCGTACTTTATTTATTAGTATCTCTTTCTAGCGCTTCTGAACCTTAATTTAGCTTCACTAGATAATTCGGTACTTAAATGTAATATCTACTCTTCACTAACTAGCTTTATTTCTACCTTTGAATAACGTCCTTTTTATCGAAGAACTATCTGCTTCTCTGTAATTTATTAAGCCAATAGCTTCCAGCCCTTGCCAACGATTCTGTACATTGTTCTACGTATGTGCTAGTCAAACTATTTTATTTCAGCTTCCCCCTTTCCTGGCGGTTAATGAACCTGCTGAGGAACCCTAACTTTGCTTCAGAGTTTTGATAGCCGAAAGGCGTTTATCTTATCGTCACAGACATGCACGCGTCTGCGAAATAGATGTATGTTCGGAGACGGTACACAATATATATATATATATATATATATATATATATATATATATATATATATATGCTTGATGTTGCAGGAGATGTGTTATACATTGCATTTTACATATATGAGTATCAGTTCCTAAATAAGTATGAGTTCCTAAATAATGTTCTATGCCAAGTGCTTGTCATTACACTAAGGCAGTTAGGTAGTTGTATCATCAAATCTCTACACTTGTGTTGGTTTGCACATCTAATGCTTAACAACTTACTTTTCTACATAAACAAGACAATATTTTTTCTTTATTGTATTTTTCAAAAGAAATATCTTTGACCATGGATAAGACCCTTTCTCAGTCGCCACTAGAATCTTTGATGTTAACTGTTCAAAGACTGAGTCAGCGGGACGGACCACAAACCAATACACACACACACACACACGCACACACACACACACACACACACACACACACACACACACACACACACACACACACACACACACACAGAACATAGATAAAACCTTAATCTTTTAGGCTCGATGTCGTATTATCATATTTCCCTCATATAAAATTATTAGAATTTTTAAAAATATCTACAGTCATATTTTAGCTGATGTTGAAACAAAAACGTATTTTTTTGAAAAATGAGAAAACACATTTGAGATTTTTAAAGATTAAAAAGTCCTACCACAGGAGAAGATACTAATATGCTTATACATATATATATATATATATATCGAGAGACAGACAGAGACAGAGAAAGAACGACTTGATTCATCACTGTCTCGGTACCAACTATCACTTTTCGAAACTCCCAAAATTCACTTGAACGTGAATCAATGCGATTGATATTTTAACCTCTCTCTGTCGGTCACATCCGGCACAAGCCAAGTGCTTGGGAGTATCACATTAATAAGTGTGAAACCAAACTGTCAATGCGTGTTCGTTCATTTCTTTCGTCGTCTAGGATCAAGTGAAAACCTTATAAGAAATCTACTGTGTAACATTTATTTTTTCAACCTTTGATAAAACATTAATGGTCATTATTGCAATTAATTTTAGTAGTAATTTTTTTCGACCTTAATTTAATTATTTCCTGTCGATGCTATTCCTGCCCGTCGTAGACTAACGATTCAACAAAGCTGTGATAAAAACAACTAAAAATTGAAGATAAAAAAATACAAGGTTGATGAAATAAATAAATACAAGTTGAACTTTTACTTTGGATGGAAAAGATTTAAGTCGACAACAACAGGAAGTTATGGATAAGAATGGATCATTAACTGGGGGGGGGGGTAATTATCTACGTGGATAGGAAAATACGTTGTATTTCCAATTCAGATTTGGAAAGAATACGTGACTGTTATTGTGAAAAGAAATAGGGACGACGAGCTGAGTTCGAATCCTGAAGGAGGTTGTCGGCATTTCAACATGCTCTAATGATCACAGGAAAGGCATGAATCTATCTTTTTTCTTCCCAGCTACGGGTAAAAGGTGGGACAGACTGAACTGTCTAATCTTGTAGCGAACCGATCAAAGAGAAAGAAAAAATCTGAATTCAAAACTAGATGTAATCCCTCAGGCAGTGTGACTAATGTTTGGAAAAGGCATGAATCATTCTCTTGTACTCTCGGATATGGGTAGATTATAGGACAGACTAGGATTAGTTTATTTGTTTAACTGCATATCAACTCCTTATTGGTAATTTAATACCAAAATTCGAGTTAGCAGAAAACTCGCAATTATATTAATAATAATAATAATAATAATAATAATAATAATAATAATAATAGATCACCAAATCTCGACCAGACGACAAGACCTAGTGATAGTCAACAACAAAAAATAGAGAACCTGCAGAATTGTGGACTTTGCCGTCTCGGCAGATCATAGAGTAAAACCAAAAGAAAGCGAAAAGAGAGATAAATATCAACACCTTGCTAGAGAACTAAAAGAAATATGGAACATACAGGTCACGGTGATAGCAGTTGTAATTGGTGCATATAGAACAATCCCCAAATGACTGGAAGACGTGGAAGTAAGAGGACAAGACTAAAGCATTATTAAGATTGTACACAATACTGAGAGGAGTTCTGGTGATTTGTGAACACTTGATATCACTTAAACGCTAGAGAAAAACCATCAGCTAACGCTGGTGTGAAAAGCTCTCCAAGAAGTAGAAAGCGAATGCAGCAAATTAGTACAACGGGAGTATAAGGAGAGACACGACTGGGCCGGTAAGGTGATTCACTGGGAAATGTATAAGAAATTTAAATTCGACCATACTAACAAATGGTATATGCACAACCCAGCACCTGTCCTAGAAAATGCCACGCGTAAACTCCTGTGGGACTTTAACATACAAACGGATCACCTAATCCCAGCCAGAAGACCAAATTTAATAATAATCAACAAAAAAAGAGAACTTGCAAAATAGTCGACTTTGCTGTCTCGGCTGACCACAGAATAAAACTGAAAGAATGTGAAAAGAAGGATAAGTACCTCGACCTTGCTAGGGAATTGAAAAAAATTGTGGAACATGCCGGTGACAATTATACCAATTGTAATTGGTGCGTTTGGAACAGTAACTAAAGGATTACTAAAGGGACTGGAGCACTTGTAAGTTGGCGGACAGTTGGGGACCATCCAAATGACGGCATTATTGAGAACGGCCAGAATACTAAGAAGAGTCCTGGAGACTTGAGGAGACTTACTGTCACTCAGACTCCAGTGGAAGATCATCGGCTAACGCTGATGTGAAAAGCTCTGAGTGAAAAATGATAATAATACAGCTGAAAATATGCGGAATATGAAGATGACCCTCGTGTTGATTTCCTTGGTGCGCTTGAAACGCCGAAGTCTTGGAACAGAGGCTAGAGAAATAAGAAATCTAGAAAAAGAATTGAAACTATCCACATCACAGTAAAATAATGTAGACAATAATTTTGCCGTGCAGACAAATGTTATATATTCAAACCAAAATTTGCCCCAGAAAATAAAACAGAATTCTCTGGACTTTCGGTTTTGAGTATAGGGCTTTACACACACACACACACACACACACACACACACACACACACATATATATATATATATATATATATATATATGAAAACTAACTTTATCTTGTTCTCGTGGAGAGCTAGATAAATACATATAGTAGAGAAGTATTATTACGTATTAAAAACATTATTTTGTTCTAGGTGAAGCTGGGGAGGACACACACACACACACAGATTTAGATAATGCAAATCATCAAAGGTTTGTACGGCAATTTCGTACAAACCTCATTACCAATACAAATATTTTCTCAACCTGAGACTTAATTGACACTTATAAACTGATCTCGTTCAGTAGATATTTTTTAAGAAAGACTGAAATCTAATTACTTTACCGCACAAACCTACAATTGCAAAATAAAGAAATAACTAAATAAAGAAAAAAAACATGCATACACACATATTAAAGACATTCCAACCTATGTAACCTCCTCAAAACATAAGAAATGAATCTATTGATATCGAAATAAGAAAACAAGTGCCCGCTTAACTAACAAATTAAAAACAGCTGCCAAAGAAATAGGCACTAATGAAGACATTATAATTAGAAAAAATTGCCAAAGAAAAGATGCGATGTTAACTATATTTTTCATGGTTGAATTTTTTTTTTTTTATATCGAACGCAGATGTGTTGATAAAACAGGTACATATGAGAACCTTTCGCAAAAAAGTTACATATACGAACAAACATACTCATAAAGAAATACGAATAAAAGCACTGAAAAAGTTTTGCTGACAATGGTACAATAGTTACAATTATGACCACCTAATTATGGTTCTGTAGACTTGAGGAGACTTGCTGTCGCTTTGAATTCAGTCAAAAACTACCACTTAAAACTGGTGTCAAAATCTCACATAAAGGGAAAATAATATCCATTTCATTATGTAACATTTTCATTTATTTCAGAATGCTTTAGAGTTTGCCTGTTGTTAATAGAAGAGTTTTAAGTTGCTTGTCTCGTAAGGCTTTTTAAGGCATCATTTTTTAAAACATCCCTTTCGGACATTATTTTAACGCTTAAAGCGATTCGGAGTGCTTCTCCTAGAAAAAGAAAATTATAGATCTAGTACACTCAGAGAATGTTCAACTAATTTTTTAGCAGTAAATATACTAATAACAGATAAGATGCAAATTTTTTTTAATTCAATACCAGAAAATTTCTTGAAACAAGCTATATTGAATTATATAAATTAATGGTATATTTTTCCAAAATATACAAAAAAGGAAAAAATTGTGGATTCCATTGATAAAAAAAAATAGAATTAATACTTAGTTGTCTCTCATCGATCTTATTCAGGAAGTACCGAAAAGAATCCCAAATATGGATCGAATAGATCTGTCAAAGAATATTAGTATCTGATAGGAATGCTTGAAATCATATAACTATAAGCTAACAGCAATTGTTACTTGAAATTGTTTTTTTTTTTTTTTTTTTTAGACAAAAAGGGAAAAACAACTAGATTTGACTTGCCGTAAAATCAACATTCCTCTCTGTGTGACAGATGACTCAATTCATGAGGACAGTCCGTCCATAATTAAGAGATTGTGGAAAGATTGATTTATCCCCAACCTTTTTTAGCTTTGTGCTGAATAAATTGGGTCTATCTATCAGAGAGATAGACCCGACTTCCTTCAGTACAAATGAACGGAGTAATATATATATATATATATATATATATATATATATATATATATATATATATATATATATATATCACTGTTAA
>CAUZXS010006729.1:47500-60000 GCA_963585895.1 Sepioteuthis lessoniana | reverse complement strand
TCGAAGAATTATGGTCGGCTTGGCTTTTGCGAGAACCTTTTGAGGAAGGAAAAGAAAATCACATCCACTTACGTTCCCTTCTATCTCTCTTTCTCGATCCCATTTCCCTTTCTCTCCTCAACAACTCTCCCTCGTTCGCATGTACTCTTTTTCTTCCTCCCTCTCCCATATATGCCTTCTTCCTTATCTCTCAATTTTCTCTATATCTTCTTTCTTTCCTTCTGGAAGGATGCAGGCGAATGATGAAAATATTTGAAGATAATACAAGCAAGACCTCTTCAATTTCTAAAATTTCCATATTTGAACTTTTCGCGCGTCCATTTCTTTTCTCTCTCCTCTTCTTACAATGTGAACAAATTTTTCCATAATCTCGTTTACCATTTATTGGACTAAAAAACAAAAAAAAAAAAACAACAAAATATATTTTGTTTCTTGACGGAACAACTTTACGTGCAGTTCTTTCATTTTGATTTTTTTTTTTTTTTTGATGTATAGAAATTTTTTTTTTTTTTTTTAAGAAAAAGAAATAATTATTGGCTGAAGTTCCTGAAGAAATTTAAACGTCATTGGCTACGACTCTCAGCTTTTTTTTTTTTTTAACCCCCACCCCCACCCCAGCCCGCTGATTTTAAAGTGTACACCATTCAAAATTATGCAGGGACTTAAAACCTTATACTATTCCTGCTGAGAAAAAAAAGTTAGGCCTAAGGCAAATCCTTCAACTGTTTTATTTAAAACAAGTAGCACATGGTTTTAAGGAAAAAAAATTATTAAAATAGAAAAAAAAAAAGGCCAAAATAAAATAAAAAATGATCGACTTTAATTTAAAATTTCATATTTTTTTTTTTTTTAACCCCCTGGAAAAAAATTAAACAAATTTCAAAGTCTATTGATTTTCAAGACTCTTCTTTTGAGATGTGTTTATATGCAAATAAAAAAAAAAAGTCAATTTGTTTTCGATTAAGAGAACATGTGTATGGGGATGCAAGTAGATGGCTGTACGAAATGCTCAACCGACTTCTCAGCTGGTTTAAGAATATCATGTAGCGAAGTGAAACCTCGAACAAGTCATATTTCCGTTACTACAAGATCCAGTCTGACCCGGAGTGGTAATATCTGTTAGGGTCTCATCTTTAGGTTAAATATATGTTTAATAAATTATTTGAATTGGATCGTAATAGTTGATACCATTAACGGTAAATCATTTGTCTTTAGAATAGTTATTTGAAGCTGCAGTTGTTTACAAAAGATTATTATTACTGGTTTCTTGGAACCATTTTAACTGTGTGCAAACAATTATTAAATAGAAGCAATTACTTGCATTAGATATGAATACTTGAAACGATTTATCAGTATCAGAAATATTTTTATTATATATATATATATATATAATTCATGGAATTTAGACTTTAGTTTTTTTTGCAAAACTCCAATCATCAAGCAGTTAAGATGAAAAAAAAACTTCATGAAACCAAGGGGTCGCAGTCTAAATTCCATGAATTAAATATATATATCTAATATATAATTATTTATTTATTTAACCCACAAAATGAATTAATGACAACCAACACTGTTATAGAGTGTGTGTGTGTGTATATATATTTTCACACAACGAAAGTGATTCCCTAACCTCTGAGCATAAAATAATCATAGATGTCTAAATAATTTCAACTTTGCATTAAACCTTTCCGGCATTTTCCAAGGTGAAAAAGTTTCTGTATAGCAGTTCTGGTATTTAGTATGTAACAAGAACCTTACATTGCACGAACAAACTTAATGGTTAGATATATGATTTGTAAGTGGCTACAAAGTGAATATCTAGTGGTGCCAATGGTGTAATAGACACGGCGACCCGTGTTCAAATCCTGCACGAGGCTTGTACTATTTCATATAGCGCTTGGGAAAGGTATGGATTTATCTGTTCCCCCACCAGTAATATTTATGGACAAACAGTAAGGCAGACTAGACTCTTTAGTCCTTAGTATGGTACCGGATCTAGGGGGAAAAAAACTGAATTCAAACCTGATAGCAACCCCTCCGCACGAGAAGGCCAATCTAAATACGTAAAGTGGTTGGCGACTGTAGTCGAGGGCGACCCGAAGGCTCCCTTTTCAATAGCTACTACACCGAGGTGTACGGAAGGGCACTACTCCTTTCCCTGGATTGCTCCACTTTACCCTTGATAAGTACCTTTATAATGTTGAGTGTTAAGCAAGGAGGTATCCAGTACTATTTTTTAAAAAGTCTTTGGTATGACTCGACCTGGGATTGAACCCGGGTCTCCCGGACCATTGGTGAACACTCTATCCACTGGACCAATGAGCCAGTCAGAACCGAGAAATATTCTCTGAGTGGTTGAAAGAGTCTTTTCTATGGGTTTCGAGTCAATTTTCCAGCCTGAAAATGTACTTCGCCATGCCTCTTAGTTGTACGATTTGGCAGACACGAGAGGCAATGACCATTGTGTCACCTCGCGTCAAATAGAAGTATCCGACCAGCGTACTCACTTCGCTAGTACATATACTAAAATTGGAACGGTACAGAAAAGATTAAGATGGGCCCTTGCCCATGGAAGACACGCAAATTCGTAAAGTTTTTCATAGTTTAGAATAAATCTGTATAACCATTTAACTGTGAGCAAACAAACGACTGGCCGTAAATTGAATCGTTTTTGTTACATAGCAATACTTGAAACCATGAACCTGTGTAAACAAATGAGTAATGTTGAATAGATTTGGTTGGTTGGTTGGCGTTTATGGCATATCAAACCTTGCAGATTATTAAACGCCACGTCCTCTTTATTTATATTATATATGATTTTTAAACACACAGTTTGGAGATAGTGTTTTTTTAATGAGCCAAAGCTCATCCAGTAAAAGGGTTATAGATATGATTTGTCTGTCAATAGTTTGTAGATAATCTTATTTTTAAATGAGTAACTATTACTATTGCTTGTCCACAGTTAAATGTTTCAAATGTTTATAGTTCTAGTTAGTATTAATCATTTGTTTTGCACTCACTTAACAAGTTTCAAATATTGCTCTCTAACATCAATAATCAGAGGGTTTAGTGTCGTAATCAGGACACTTGTTAGTGGGGAGCTCTTACTCTTCTGTTGTGCCCAGTTGGCTGGGGCTGTAGAATACACCGACTACACCTCTGCAGAGGGGTAACACCCCCCCAACGACTGTCCTGGATATAACACTAAACAATCTGATGGTGACGTTCCAGCAAGGCTGGAGCTTTGGGGAATGCGGAGTACCCCTTAATTGCCATTGCTCCTAGGTCTACTCTGGCCCGGAGTGGTAGCACCTGATAGTTCTATTTAACCCATAGATAGGGCCCTAACAGCATACTTATGCTAAACTGAATTGTTTGACTAAACTGAATAGCTTGAAATAGAAATGTTTTTCACAATTAAACCGTACTTACATTTAAACTGCGTGCTTATACTTAACTGAATTGTTTGAAATAGAACTGTTTTTCGACATTAAAATTTTATTTACACTTAACTCATTTGTTACATATAACTGCTTGAATAGTTTGAAATATTTTTGACAAACTGTGTACTTATGCTAAACTGAATTGTTTTCAATAGAACAGATTATTTACATAAAAATGGATTTGGCGTTGAATAACCTACAAGGGTTGATATGCCATAAAACCCAACAAACCAATCTACCTACTCTTCTGAAGAGATGAAATCGGTTATGTTCGACTGCGCCAGTCGACGGGACAAGTTAAATAGCATGATTAGTCTTTAATAGCAATACTTGAAACCATTAAACTGTGTGCAAACTAATCAACTCTGGCTTCTTTAAAATGTCACCTACAAACTATTCGTGTATAAATATTAGTTGAAGTAAACTTAGCAAGCGGAGTCGGGGGTAACCCGAAGGCTCTCTCGTCAATAGCTACTACACTGAGGTACAGAAGGAAGCGCAACCCCTAACCCTGGATTGCTCCTCATAACTTTTGACACATACCTCTTAATGCTGAGTGATAAGCAAGGGAGTATCAAGGACTTTTTTTTTTAAGTCTTTGTTAGAATTGACCTGTTATCGAATCCCGAGTCATTTGCGAGCGCTCAACCCACTATATCAGCAATGTGCGTGCGTGTAAATGATTGGCCAGCAAGGGTTGATATGCCATCACAACCAACCTATCCGACAGGCAATGGATTCACATTCAATTTCTGCTTATATTCTTGTAATGGATGACTTTTTAAGACCAATTTAAAATTTAGAAACAATGGGTTCGTTTATTACATAACGTGTTTGGGGAAACGTCGAAGCTGACCTGTTGTATGACATGGATTTTCGGTTCGTTCCGAGTGACCCCGTGTGCTTTGACACGTTCTGATTTATGATTAGTAAACAGGGCGATGGCAGTGGTCGGGGTAGGCAGGTCCAACAGGTGTGTAAGTGGAAAGAGACCACGTGATAACCACGATCTAATTTAAACTGAGTGCTGAGAATCGAGCCAGGGACACGCGGCCGATCAGAGGTGTTAGTCTCTGACGATACGGTTTACTAGGGTGTACAAGCGTTGCCCCCCCCCTGGCTCCCGGAAAAAGATATGGGACAAGAAGAAGTCCCCTCTCTGAGTATACGTCTCTCCATCTAACAACAGACTGTAGGCCCCTTTCGAGAATGAAATGAGAGATATCTTTTTATAAAGTGTTTCGTTCGTTCATTGAAGTTCGTAAATTATGTTTGATTGCTATAAAACAGACCTTCTTTCAGGACCTCATCTTGCCCAACTTCAATCCAAAATGTCCTTGCATCGACCATATCTAAACAAAGGTTTTTAGTTAAGATAATCAAGATTTTACTAAACATTGTTTACTATTCACCTGTATATATATATATATATATATACACACACACACACACATATATACATACATTATGTACAAATATTATAAATAGTCAACAAAGTCAAGTAAAAACTTCATTATCTTACCAAAATGTCTTTGTTGAAACACTAGGTAAGATATAAGCTGAAACACGTTGGGTCAAATTTTCGAGATCATGTCATGATTTTGTCAATCGAAAAATGTAAATACTGCCTCCAAGCGTACTTAATCACATATGTTGTTATAATATTAACAATGTTATTGTAAAAATACTAAAACCTCCACCACTGATGCTCAATATCAAAATGAACCTGTTAAGCTACATTAAGGTTTAGACTACATTATTTGACCGTGCCTAATGAATAGCGTGTTCGCCAATGGTCCGGGAGACCTGGATTCAATCCCAGGTCGAGTCATACCAAATACTCAAAAATTTGTTCTTGATGCTGTCTTGCTTAACACTCAGCATTATAAGGTAAGAATCAAGGGTAAAGTAGAACAATCCATGGAAAGAAGTTGCACACTCCCCTACACTTTGGTGTAGTAGCTATTGAAAAGGGAGCCTTCGGGTCACACACGACTCTACACCTCGGTGTAGTAGCTATTGAAAAGGGTGCCTACGGGTCACCCTCAACTAAGGTCGCTAACTTTACTTTTATTCATGGTATTGAATTTTATTACGGTAGTTTTACAACAATCAAAAATCTCCCCCCCTTAAAAACTGCCTATTTGTGAAGATAAAGTTTTTATTCTACACAGTTAATTACTTACGTAATTATTATATCATCACTTCTATTGTGTATCTGTGGTAGTGTAAGTATATTTGAATATCCAAGAAAACACGGTAGGCTACATGTAGGTCTAGAGTTGATTGATTAGTTTTGGAAGTTATTGAATGTTTTCTCTTTGTCAAAAGATGTTGAAATGTTATTATAGGCATGCATTGTTAAAACTTGGGGGTCGTTCATTACACCCCGTATATTTTTTTTTAATTTTTATATCTAAAAATCAGGGATCGTTCTCTATAGGAAATCATTCATTACTGTAGTATATAAAGTGAAAGAAAAAAAACATGAAATTTTAAGTAAAAAATTTCATTTTTTTTTTCCTGAAAAGAATTTAATGATTTTTACTGTCAGCTTATTTTCTAGACTCTTTTTAATGTTACTTTTAATCATAAAAAAAAATGAATCCTTTTGGTTTTAAAGGGGAACTGGGTGGCCTAAATTTCTACCCGAGATTCCATATTTCTACACCGGTCCATTGATCGAGTTAGTGGGTTGAGTGTTCGCCAAAGGCCCAGGGTTCTATTCCAGGTCGAATTACAAAGACTAAAAAAAAAAAAAAAGGTATTTGATACCCCTTGCTTTACACTCTGCATTATAAAGGTACGGATCAAGGGTAAAATGGAGCAATCAAGAGAAAGGAGTAGCACCCAGCCTTGCACCTTTATGTAGTAGCTAATAAAAAAGGAGCCTTCAGTTACGGTTGCCAACTTTACTTCATTTCACTATTGCCAATAAAATGATGCAACTTTATATATAATCTTATTATAGTTGATGTATTTCAAATTTTTTATAGAATGTTCTAACCAGTTATTTAACAGTCTGTAAAGCAAATTTTCAATCCACGGTTCCAGAGGGAGAAGCTAACGATCATTGGAGACTAAGGTTTCTAAGTAAAGTAAAGTTGTCTCCCTTTAATCGAGGGCGACCAGAAGGCTCCCTTTTCATTAGCCACTTCACCAAGGTGTAGGGGAGGCCTCTACTCCTTTCCCTGGATTGCTCCACTTTACCCTTGATACGTACCTTATATTGCTGAGTGTTAAGCAAGGAGGTATCAAGTACCATTTTTAAAGTCTTTGGTATGTAGCGACTTGGCATTGAACCCAGGTCTCCCGGACCATTGGCGAACACTCTACCCACTTGGTTTACGTGAAATCCCATTATGTAATTACCCGACCCCTCCTCCACAAGCAGAGTATAACAAAAGGTCGTTTTGAGCCGAGTACTGCTTGGTAGAATTCAATTTTTTCTTCTCCTAGACTGGTTGCCTTACCTCCTAATCTGCCCTATTATTTATCCATAACACTGGTCACTGATTCCATTTCCAATAGCGATAACCGTTACGCTAAAATTAGGCAGCCTAGTCGGCTGGGGCTGTAAAAGACACCGACTACATCACTGCAGAGGATTAAGAACCACCCCCTATGCAGGGCACTACTTCATTGCTATCACTCCTAGGTCCACTCTTGCCCAGAGCAGTAGCACCTGGTAGGGTCATATCTATGGGTCAAATAGAAGTGTTTGATTTTTAAACCGAGTGAAAATAAATGACTGAGGCTAAACTGGATTGTTAAATGGTCAAATAGGTCTGCGTGTAAACAAATGAATGACGTTTAATTGGATTGCGAGGGATTTTTAGCAATATTTGGAACCATTTAACTAAAAGCTCGTTTAAGATTATCAACAAAATGTTTACAAATCAATTAGATATAAAATGTGGTTGATATGCCACCAAACCTTAAAATTATGGCTTATTAATTTGACAAATGAATTTTTAAGAACAATAAAAATGATAAAATTATGCAATTTGTCTTGTCAGGCGGTTGAATACGACTACTGCATCCCTGCATAGAAATAAGCCCCCCCCATCACTAACGAGTGTCCTGGATATGACACTAAACCATCTGCTGATGAGGCTCCAATCCTGGAGCTTTGAGGAATATAAAGTACCCTTTCATTGCCATTACTCCCAGGTTCACTCAGACCTGGAGTTGTATCTGAGAGTCAAATAGAATTATGTAATCATCTACTATACTTGAAATCATTTAACTGTGTGCAAACAAATGAGCGCTCGCTCGATTAAAAAAATGTTACCAACAAACTCTTCACTTAAAAATCATAATATATCTATAAACAGGATTTTGTATTAAATAACCCTCAAAGGTTCATATGCCATAAAATCAAATAGCATAACCTATCTGCCTTGTCAGACATTTTAAAGACTTCGTTGTATTTTAAGCTTCGTGGTCTATTTTACCTTTCATTGTTAATTTTTATGTATTTTATTTCTTTTCGATACATTTTTAAGAACTTTATTCATTTTCCTTCCTTTTATTATGACGTAGGTAACGTTGGTTGGTTGGGTTTTATGGCATATCAACCTTTGTAGGTTATTTTATGCCAAATACATTTTTATGCAAATAATCAGTTCTATTTCAAACAATTCAGTTTAGCATGAGTACACAGTTTAATTGTCAGAAATATTTCTATTCAGTTTAGTCAAACAGCTCTAATTCAGTTTAGTATAAGTACAGATTTTGTTTACACACAGTTAACTATCAAAACAGTTCTATATTAAACGATTCAGTTTAGTGTAAGTACGCAGTTTCAATGTCTAAAACAATTCCATTTTAAACAATTCAGTTTAGCATAAGCACGCAGTTTAAATGTAAAGTAAAGTTGGCGACCATAGTCGAGGGTGAACGGAAGGCTCCCATTTCGATAGCTACTACACCAAAGTGTAGGGGAGGGCGCTACTCCTTTCCCTAGATAGCATTATAAGGTAAGGATAAAGTGGAGCTGAATGTTAAGCAAGGTAGCATCAGGTACCAATTTTTGAGTCTTTGGTATGACTCGACCTGAGATTGAACCCAAGTCTGTATGTATGTTCGAGCTGGTCGTCCTGCTTTTGCTCGGTCATATTTGGGGGTCCATAGGAGTACATTACTTATGAGCTCGTCCCTGCTTCTCCAGCAATGTCCTGCATATCTGGTTCGTCTAACTTGGATAGTTTTCGTGATGGGAGTTAGGTGGCCGTATAGTTGGTGCTTTGTGGGGTGTTGCCGTCAAGACTTGTTCAATATTGCTTGCAACATTGTGTAATTGCCATTTAGCTTCTTCTCCAGCCGTTTAGTTAGCGTCCAAGTAGTGCATTCGTACAGCAGTATCGACACGATCGCTGCTTGGAAGAAACTACGTTTCATTTTATCGATCAGGTCTGACTTTTATATGATTTATAGCTTATCGATAGCTGTCCAAGCCTTTGTTAGCCGCGTGTCGATGTCCTTTTCGGTTGATGAGACACTGCTTCCTAGGTAGGTGAATTTGTCTCCCAGTTTCAGAGAGGTTCCCTCTATTGTGGAAATGTCGCCTGTTTAATTAAAGCACATGTATTCCTTTTTTTGTGCATTGACGTGGAGGACAAGGATTTGGCAAAAATTATGTGCATTAGGAATGCTTATTATAATCTGTGATTATAGACAATGAAAATAAGAATGCGATTAAAAAATATCACTAAAATTCAAAGTAGACAGTTGGTTGTGTTTTAGGGCATTTCAACCTATGTTGGGTATTCAATGCCTGTCTATCAAATACCTACAAATTATATTCACAAATCTGATTAAACAATTTTAAACGAGCTAGAGCTCGTTTGTTTGCAATACTTGAAACCATTTAAATATGTGCCAATAAATGAGCACTGTCTCGTTTAAAAATGTTATTTTCAAATGATGTGTGTGTGTGTGTAACAGGATTCCAACAATAAATTATCGAGAAATTATCAGTATTAGTAATACTTGAAACAATTTAACTATGTGCAAACAAATATTTGATATTGAATAGAATTATTCCAGAGGAGAATACCTGAAACCATTTCACTATGTGCAAACAAATATTTGATATTGAATAGAATTATTCCTGAGGAGAATACCTGAAAACATTTAACTATGTGCAAACAAATGATTCTAATCAATATTAATCAAAAGTGTAATATTGCAATACTTGAAACCATATTAACTATCTTCAATCTATTACTAATTCTAATTATTCTCGATATTATTTGGGGGGGGGTCCTCGTGGTGTAATGGTTAAAGCGATGGACTGCAGAATTGTAGTAAGCGAGTTCGTACTCCAGTCGCGATATTACATTCACTTTCGGGCAAATACCCTTGGGAAAGGTATGAACCCCCTTATCCTCCCAGCTATGGGTTAAATAGTACCACTACTATTCTTCTAGGAGAATGGCTTAGGCATTAAATAACCTACAAAGGTTGATATGCCATTAAACAAAGAAACCAAACCAAACCAAACCTCGATATCATTTGGTGGATTCCTGTTGATACAGACACACATCATTTGTATATAACATTTTTAAACGAGCCAGAGCTCATTTGTTTGCACACATTTAAATGGATATACATATATGATTTGCAAGTGAATATTCAGTAGGTAATTCAATTTTTTAAAAACTAGATCTAATGTATTTGCACTCAAATGGTTACAAGTATTGCTATTTAACGCTAATAATTCTAGTCAACACTATCCCTTCATTTGCACACAGTCGAAGTATTGTTCTGTAATACTTATAATTCTATTCAATATCAGTTATTTGTTTGCACATAGTTAAATAGTTAAACAATTCTATTTGATTCATAGATCCTATCAGTTACTATTTATTACTCTGGATCAGAATGGGCCAGGGAGTAATGGCGGTGAAGGGGTACGTCACATTTCCCAAAGTTTCAGGATTGGAGCCTTAGCATCAGATGCAGTTCAGTGTCATACCCAGGACACTCAGTGGAAGTCGTGTCATACTCTCCTGCAGAGATGCAATTGGAGTATCCTTCAGTCGCAACCGACTGAGTTGTTCAAAATAAAGTTCTGATTACAAACAGTTACAAATGAATCGAATTTCGGTATTGAATAACTCCGAAGAAGTTGATATGCCATTAATTATACCGAAGCATCTGGCACTTTCATCTGTGTGGGCCTATAAAGAAAGAACACTGAGGACAAAGCTCAATCGGGACTGAGGTTATAAAATACACTTCATTGCAGGCGAGTAAGATTCCACAACACTCACCCACCCTTATCACCAACAAGTGACCAGGAAATGACATCCTCTGATGGTACTATTTACCAACCCCTCCACTCGGGCAGGATATGATACAAGGTCAATTTTTCAGCGGAGTTTGACAGGTTTCAGTTCAGAGTTTTCCTTCTAAGATCCGAAGCTGGGTGAGGCCAGTTTAGATTTGAAGGTGGACGAGGCGAGTCCAATTTGGGGCTACGGGATGTGCCGTGCGCTGTTGGGTCAGATGGAACAGTCAGCATAGTAAAAATTGAGTCTCTCTCCTCGTGTCGAAAGACTAAACTCAAGAAGTCAATAAACGTTTCGTACCTGAACTACCGAGAGTCGTCAGTATTTCGGGATTCCGATGCATATGAACGTTTTACATATCCGGTATGTTTGACGTATTCGTATTATGGCTATACAACCGTTACTCTCAGTTTCACTCTAACTAGGAACGATAGCACATATAAGGGTCCTGCCTATGGATCAAATAGAACGATCAATTACTGTACTTGAAACAATTTAACTATGTGAAAACAAATAATTAAGAAACGTTTTTTAAATTAAGAAAATTTTTTTCGTATTTATGCACTTATTGTACAGTGCAGAAGTAATAATAATTTCTACTTCTGCACTGTACAATTAGTGCATAAATACGAAAAAAATTATTCAAAAAGACAAAAAAATAATAACCCCAAAAATAGATAAAATAAAAATTCCAACTACTTTTTCACATTGAAAATTACCATACATTGACTGTTGATTAATTCTTTTTCTCCTGAAAAGGTTGGTAATATTATCCATTAAAAATTGTCTTTTTCTTTTTTTTTTTTTTGGTCTTCATGCGTTTTGTCAACAAATTGGTTGACTTATTTTATCGTCTGCTTGCTTAAATTTCGTTCTGGAAGAGTCCGATTCTTCCGTTATCGGCCGGGAAACGCTCGGGAAAGTTCGGCTTTTTTACGGTAATATAAATGCATAAGTACCTACAATTCATTTACAAATCATGTATATTTAAGATTATATCATCATCATCATGTCGTGCCGCCAGCAACGGTTGATATGCCATGAAACAAAATCTAATTTCCGAGGAAATCGTCTCTCCAATGATGATGGAGTGAAAATTAAAAATCTCACATGGCTAAGAAAGCAGCTAAGAATCTTCTTGGAGGCAGATCTTCGCTCAAACATGGAGAACCACATTTGAGAAGGAAAGCTACTATGTCGACAAGATTAGAAATCCGGGGACTTTTTTTAAAATTTATTTTACAATACTTTATGTGCTATTAAATTTATGATTAATTTTTGACCGACCAACATAAAATGTTTCTATTTCTAATAGTGATTTTCTTAAACTTGTTTTGTTGGTTGGTTGGGTTTTATGGCATATCAACCTTTGTGGGTTACTTAACGCTAAATCCACTTATGTAAATAATCAGTTCTATTTCAAACAATTCAATTCAGTATGAGTACACAGTTTAATTGTCAAAAACATTTCTATTTCAAACTATTCAGTTTAGTCAAGCAGTTCTAATTCTGCTAATTCAGTTTAGCGTATGTACAGATTCTGTTTACACTGTAAAATGTCAAAACAGTTCTATATTAAACAATTCAATTTAGTGTAAATACAGTTTCAATGTCAAAAAACAGTTCTATTTCAAATAATTCAGTTTAGCATAAGCACGCTGTTGAAATGTAAGTAGGATTTAATTGTCAAAATCTCAAACAATTCAGTTTAGCATAAGTATGCCGTTAGTTCTATTTAACCCATAGATAGGGCCCTATC
>CAUZXS010006729.1:5000-37500 GCA_963585895.1 Sepioteuthis lessoniana | reverse complement strand
GAATTGTTCCACTGACCCTTATTGACGAACACTCTACCCGCTATGGCAACGGGCAGATAAATATATGTATATATGTGCGTGTTTGTGTGAGTGTATAAGTATACACATATATATGTGTATATATATATATATATATATATATGAAAATAAGCAAACACTTCCCTAATAATACCCCCAGTTCAAATTTTAAACAGAAACAATATAAAGGTCAGCTACAGTTGTTCAAGTAACATATCTCAAATCATAAAAGCCCACAGCAAAAAGGTCGAAACTACCCACAGCATCATCCCCACCAAAAAAACAATGCGACTGTAGTGAGAAAGATGCATGCCCCCTACTTGGAAACTGCCAACAGAAAAACATCGTGTTGGGAGCCACAATAAAAACTCAGTCAAGCAGTATATAGGCGCAACAGAGTGTACCATGAAACAAAGACTATATAACCACAAACTTTCCTTCTCCAATAGAAATTACTCAACTTCCACTTCTTTATATTAACACAACATGGCTAATACGAATTATTATTGCAATTTAACACTTAACATATTCCAACGTAAAATACTAATATTTCATAATACTCCTTAGTATATTACAATATGACATGTGTCATCACCTACCATTACCAGGGGAAATACTAAACGAAGCCCCGCCTACAGCAAGTGATCAAAAAATGCCATTTTCTCCTCCATGGGAATTCGAAATTATCACTCACCTATCACAAAACACTGTGCTAAATTTAAAAAATCAGAAATTCTATACATATGCAGACATGAGAACAAACTTCTAATTTCATTTTTCGATTCATACACATAACACACCCACCATCCACATACCACCCCATCACTAAAAATCTCCGATGCCCCTTCACAAATAATCCCACAACGCACCGTAAGTACCATTTTCCGCCATTAAACAGTTATATCCATCACCAAACACCCCCACCACCTTTTGACATGATATTAGCAACGTTTTCATGATTGTTAGAAATACGTCTTCACACATTAACATATCCTTTACGCACATACCATCATAGATTACCATAACGTATACATAATATAACATTAACACAATATAGACAGCTAATACAAATTGTTATTGTAATCCAATACAGGAAATATTCCAACATACCAGTAGTATTGCATAATACTCCATCACAGTATGATATAACGTGTCTCCACACCACGATATTTCCTCGTCACCTATTATCCTTACGTTCCAGACCCAGCATTCACGTCAAAAAATTCATTTTCTTTATAATGCATTGATGATAATTTGCTCCTTAGTTAAAATCATCACTACACAACACACAAAAAAAATCACATTGGAACGTCAGAGCTAATACAAACAATTATTGCAACGTCTTAAGACAATATATTCACCGTAATCCTTATGTACAGACAATAATGTATACGTAATATGATATATTAACACAACATAGTTTACAATAATGTATACGTTATATGATATATTAACACAACATAGCTAACACAGATTATTATTGCAATCTAACACTAAAAATATTCCAACATAAAATATTAATACTTCATAATGCTGCATAGTACGTTCATCATCATCATCATGTCGTGCCGTCTGCACGGATATCCCTGACCCTCTCTCGCCACTTTTCCCAATCGTTCATCGCCTCCGGCTGGTCTTCTGGACTACATCCCGTATCTTCACAAAGCTGCTGTAAGCATGTTCGAGCTGGTCGTCCTGCTTTTGCTCGGCCATATGTGGGGGTCCATAGGAGTACATCACTTATGAGCTCGTCTCTGCTCCTTCAGCAATGTCCTGCGTGCGTGGTTCGTTTAACTTGGATAATTTTCGTGATGGGAAGCAGGTGGCCGTATAGTTGGTGCTTTGTGGGGTGTTTCCGCCAGGAGTTGTTTAATATTGCTCGCAACATCCTTGTGTAGTTGCCGTCTAGCTTTTTTTCGAGCCGTTTTGTAGGCGTCCAGGTGGTGGATCCATACAGCAGTATCGACACGACCGCTGCCAGGAAGAAACTGCATTTAATTATATCGGTCAGGTCTGTGGTCTAGTGGGTAGAGTGTTCTCTAATGGTCTGGGAGACCTGGGTTCAATCCCAGGTCGCGTCATACCAAAGACTTTAAAATGGTACTTGATACCTCCTTGCTTAACACTCGGCTTTATAAGGTACGTATCGAGGGTAAAGTGGAGCAATCCAGAGAAAGGAGTAGTGCCCTCCCCTACGACTTGGTGTAGTAGCAATTGAAAAGGGAGCCTTAGAGTCACCCTCGGCGATAGTCGCCAACTTTACTTTTTTTTTTTACTTATATTACAATATGACATGTTTCATCACCACGATATTTCCATTTTACTCGTTCTTGCATTTTGATCTACCATACATCTTCGTCTATTATGCTAACAAATTAAGTTTATTTTCTGCGTAATGCAATGATGATGATTTGTTCCTCAGTTAAAATCATCACGACTTTCGATTTTCATATATCAATGAGACAACATCAAATTTCCCGCGCGGTGCATGTATCATCACACACACATATACACAAACAATAACTTACATGACCACACACAATAAGATTCAGATATAATCAACACACGTAACATAATGGCCGAGGGATTTCGGTTTATGCCTTTGGATTTAGTTAGGCTGAGAACCTTTCGGCTTAGTGCATGGGTTACTTAGGTGCAACATTAACTTAGGTGATCGCAGGCGGAGCGGACATGTCACTCAGAGATGTCAGAATAGCCCACATTGGAAGCGGGTTACGGAGTGCGGGTGATGTCACGCACCGGAAGAGCGCGGAGGATTTTGGGAGATTTTGAAAAAGTCAGAGTTGAGATGAGACCTGCCTCGGAGGAAGACCGTTGGTTTTCACTTGCACGCGGAGACCTTTGTGGCGGGTACCACACGTGTTGCAGAGAGGGGGGAGATGAAAAAGCCAGAATAGAAAGATTGTGCCTCTCTCTCCTTATGTCGAAAAACCTTTAAACTCAAAGGTAATAAAAATTTTCGTACCTGAACAAAGAAATCGACAAGTGTTTTTCGTGTTTCGAGATTCCTATGTTCTAGGATATATATATGTATATATATATATATATGAACATTATATGTCTATTTCACATATGGCCGTAACTGGCTATGATACACACACAGAAATGAGTTATACTCAACCCTTACATTCTTTTGACAGTATTTTTTTTTATCGATTTCTTCAATATCTTTCTTTCTATCTGATGATTGTCGTAATAAGACGGCATGAAACCAGTGGTCGCAGATAAGCACCATGCTATTATATATATATATATATATATATATATATTGCACACACACACACACAAAACTAATATATATTATATATGTATGTATAATTATATATATGAAAGTAAATACGGATTTAAGTCCGACCGTATGAAGGTAGCAGAAAAAAAAAAACATAATCCAAATCGGTGAATATATTATGATGTAAAGTCAACGTTAACGTTTCGTTTTCAGTAACCATCATCAGGACTAGGATATCAAAATAGTTCACATAGCGATGGATGCTTGCTGAGATGACAGGAGCAAATGAGAAATATACAACGAAAAGATACATCAACGTGCACATAGCGTTCATTATTCAAAAGTCATCAGAACGTGTTTGGCACGTGGAAAAATATTTGAAAATGTTGGATTTCCCAAAGAAACGAGACAAAACCTCCCGTTTATTGAGAAATACGCAACGACAAATAAGTTTTCATATATATAGATCGTTTGGAATCATCCATATTAAATGTCGTGAAAGATTGTATTTGGTATTTGTTTTTCCAAAAGGACAGTATGAAAGTAAATATGGATTAAAATCCGATAGTATGAAGCTAGCAGAAAAAAATATGACTATTTGATTGAAAAACTCAACAAACGGTCTTTTGGCTATTATAAATTTGTTTTACCTGGCGACTCAATAAGAGAAACCAACCTCTACAGATAATGCCCAGTCGGCTGGGGCTGTAGAATACACTGACTGTACCTCTGCAGAGGGGTAAGATCCCCCCCCCAACGAGTGTCCTAGATATGACACTAAACAATCTGATGGTGAGGTTCCAGCAGTGCTGGAACTTTGGGGAATGCAGAGTACCCCTTCATTGCCATTGCTCCGAAGTCCACTCTGGCCCGAAGTGTTAGCACCTGATAGGGTCCTATCTATGGGTTAAATAGAACTAACAGCATACTTATGCTAAAATGAATTGTTTGACTAAACTGAATAGTTTGAAATAAAAATGTTTTTGACGATTAAACCGTACTTACATTTAAACTGCATGCTCATGCTTAACTGAATTATTTGAAATAGAACTGTTTTTTGACATTAAAACTGTATTTACACTTAACCGAATTGTTACATACAACTGCTTGAATAGTTAGAAATGGAAATGTTTTGACCATTAAACTGTGTACTTATGCTAAACTGAATTGTTTTAAATAGAATAGATTATTTACATAAAAATGGATTTGGCGTTAAATATCCTACAAAGGTTGATAAGCCATAAAACCCAACAAACCAAACCTCTACAGATAGCCATCACACAGGGGAGTGAAAAAAATTATTTTTCATTTTGAAAATATTTTTCGGTCGATTCTTCCTCGTTTTAAAAGAAAAGAAGGAAAAAGGTGGGCGACAAGAAAGAAAAAAAAATAAAACAGGTACGGAAGTTGGTGTCTAAACCGGATGTGATATCATCGTCAGGTGTCATGTATCTTTATGTATCTAAAAAGAATTTTTAACACATTTCACAAAACCTTCCGCAACTAAAATCTTGGCAATAAATTAACCTATTTAAATGTGGCGATAAACACTATTACTAATATCAAATTTACCTTGTTTAGTAAAAAAATATTTCATTTGTTTTATTTGATTCCCATTTAAGATTAAATTTTAGTCATTTAATTTATTAATATTATTAGATATTTTTATTCTGAATGCAGCCATTCTAATTAGCGTGAAAATCATTGATGTCATTATAATAACTATTAATAAAAAAATAATTATATTACTACTAATAAAAAGATAACTATTATCGACACGCGGCTAACAAAGGCATGGACAGCTATCGATAAACTATCGGTCATATGGAAGTCAGACCTGACCGATAAAATGAAACGCAGTTTCTTCCAAGCAGCGGTCATGTCGATACTACTATATGGATGCACTACATGGACGCTAACTAAACGGATGGAGAAAAAGCTTGACGGCAACTACACAAGAATGCTGCGAGCAATTTTGAATAAGTCCGGGAGGCAATACCCAATAAAGCCCCAAATGTACGGCCACCTACCTCCCATCACGAAAACTATCAAAGTTAGACGAACCAGACGTGCAGGACATTGCTGGAGAAGCAAGGACGAACTCATAAGTGATATTATCCTATGGACCCCGTCATATGGCCAGCTCCAACCTACATACAGCAGCTCTGTGAGGATACGGGATGTTGCCCTGAGGACCTGCCAGAAGCGATGAACGATTGGGAGGAGTGGCGAGAGAGAGAGAGTCAGGGATATCTGTGCTGGTGGCACTACACGATGGTGATTATTGCAATTATAGCTAATTAATCATCATTATTATTTGTTATTTTTATCGTTATTACATGATCAATAATATTAATACCATTAATTTTATCCTACTATTGTTATCACAATCGTTTTTGTTCACTTTTTTATATACGTTTAAAGAATCTTACTTTTCCCTCCAGGCAAAAGTTACATGTTTGTTGAAGCAACCAGGATTAGAAGATTTCTAAATAAATCTCCACTTAATTTGCGGAGTTCGACCCCTATCTCTCAGACTCCAAACCACTTCGATTGGGCTGTTAAGTTTTTGATCAAAGGGTTGGAAAAAGAGTGTCTATGATTGTAGGAACTCTCTTTCCAATTTACAGCTGAAATTCTAATATAAGACCACTCCTCCTTACTATTTTTCATCGAGAAAATAGTTGCTTAGTGGACCACTTTTTTTTGGAATTACACATTCCTTCCACGTGACAATCTTTATTTCTACAATTAATTTATTTGTTCGCTTATTATCTACTAAAGATTTTTTATTCGCTGTATTGTACTTTGGCAATATACACTATCCCCCGATGATTGCCCCATAGGAGGCCCGAAAGTACTTGGGAACTAGTTAGATACTGAAAATTTATTAGCCAATTCCAGTCGGGTATCAGAACGCCTACAGGTGATTTGAAAGGATCGAAATAAAAATATCAAAGGATGTCTATAATATTTATTCATATATGCCACAACGAAGACATGCTGCACACACACACACACACATTCTTCTTAGCTAGACTTCGCGAACGAAAATTTATGAAGGAGGCTGTCCACGTCGACTGCAGGCATGCTGATGGCTGACTAGGCTGATGCGGGACAGGCAAGTCCGGCTGCAGCGACTGTAGTTAAAAGTCTGGTCCGGTAGAGCTGCTGAGGCTCTCTGGATCTTCCACATGTGGTGTTTTTCCCTGAGGTTGGCTCTGCGGGAGTCCTCAAAGGTGGAGACGACCTGGTGGACGGTGCGGCGCCAGGCCTGATGGTCAGCAGCAAGTGTCGATCACTGGTGGGGGTCAATGTGGCAGGTATCAAGGATCTTCTTGAGGGAGTCTTTAAATTGTTTCTTTGGAGCCCCTCTGTCACGATAGCCAGTGGAGAGTTCACCATACAGGGGTATCTTGGGCTGGCGATAGCCCCCTCCCATTCTGGAGACATGCCCATCATAGCTGAGACTTTAGTAACATGGCCTCTATGCTGGGGATTTCTGCCAGAAAGGACCTCAATACTAGTTACACCAGTGAATTTTGAGGATGTTGCGGAGACAGTGCTGATGGTGGCGGTAGATTACCCATGACTCAGAATCGCAGAGAAAGGTGGTGAGTACGACGACTCAATATACGCTTATTGTTCCATACTCTTTTGTAGAGTCTGCCGAAAGCACTGTTTGCCTTGACCACTCTTGTCCGCTTCCTTGTCGATCTTGACGTCTGATGTGATGGTACACTACAGATAAGTGAACTGATGAACTGCTTTCAGCTCAGTTCTACTGAAAGTGATGTAGGGAGGGAGGTACTCTTCTTGGGGTGCAGGCTGGCGAGGGACCTCAGTCTTCTTCAAGTTGACCTCGAGTCCGAAGAGCTGGGCAGCCTCTGCAAAGCAGGAAGTTAGGTGCTGCAGGGCTCTTTCGGTGTGAGTAATGAAGGCAGCGTCGTCAGCGAAGAGGAGGTCACGGAACAGCTGCTCAAGTATTTTTGTGTGGGCATGCAGTCTCCTGAAGTTAAACAGACTGCCGTCAAGACGGTAATGGATGTATACTGCACCGTCAAGGTCTTCTATGATCTGTTTAAGCTTCATGCTGAAAAAGATGCTGAACAGTATCGGTGCCAGAACACAACCCTGTTTCACGTTGTTGACGATGGGAAAAGATCCATAGAGGTCGCTCTTCAACCAGTCTTGGTCGCGCTGGTCTTTGTGCAGTTGGATAACGATCCTGAGGAATTTTAGAGGGCAGTCAATGCACACACACACACACATTATATATATATATATCTTTAAAAAACGAGTGCATGGTATCAAAAACGTTTTAAAATCATAAAAACGAATTAAAATCCTTAAAAAGAGGGTCCTTTCTTTTGGTCACTTCTCTTCTACCGAAAGAAAGAGACCCACTTTTTAAGGACTTTAAAAAGTTTTTAATACTATACACTCGCTTTTAAAAGCAATATTTTAATACCGTACGTACCAGAAAATTATATATCTCGCACAAGTACAAGTTTATAAGGGAAGTGTTCGCTGTGTAATTGAAACAATGGTATACTCTCACTAGAATTCAAATACCAGATTTTGTTTGCATTGCCCCTCGTACTAATACCGTTGGAACACGTATCAATCCAGCCCTAGGTCAATTCTAGAGCACATGATACCCTTTAATTCATATGGCAACATCTAACGGAAAAATCAAACCCTCAAACTTTTCCATGTCTCCTGAGGTTTTACTATATATTTAACGGAAACAAAAATTCAATTTAGTGGTTCCATCATAAATTTATTTTGATGATGGATTGATTGATTTGTTTAATGGCATATCAACCTTGGTAGGTTATTTAATACCAAAGCTAATCCCTACGAAGAACAGTAGTGGTACTATTTAACCCATAGCTGGGAGGATAAGGGGATTCATACCTTTCCCAAGGGTATTTGTCCGAAAGTGAACATAATAGCGTGACTGGAGTTTAAACTTGCTTACTACGATTCCGTAGTCCATCGCTTTTACCATTATACCACGAGAAGGACACCCAAAAAAATTTATTTCGAGTACAAAGACTCGTCACATGGAGATGATACATTTATACTTGGAATATGAAGAAGACATCCTTACATTGTTTCCAGCAAGAAAACATATATATAACTTTATATGTTAATATTTAAGCGTTTCTCCTTTTTTTATTTTAAAGAATTCGTTAGCAATAATCTAATTTGCTATTTGTTTGTGTTTATTAAACCGACGTATTCCGGAGGGTGTTCCTTGTGGGTAGAGACTTAGTTAATATATATATATATATATATATATAATTAAAATAAATATAACATTTCTAATTTCTATTAAATGAATGCTGGTGTTGAATATTTGATAATATCGTCCAAGTATTCTAGATGCTTAATATCAAATTAATTATATTTTCGAAAGCCGTTGACATTGAGAACTCAACTGGAGATTCCAATTCATCTTGGATCACCATTCAACAGTCAAAATCCGAGACTATTTTCCTCGGATCGTAAATATTTATACATATATCATCGAGAAACAAGAAAATCAATAAGTCTACTCCATTATAAATTTATATCGCCGGTTAATTGATGGGCTCTATAAATGTATTTGAAAAAAAAAAACTTTTACCGTTAACTCCGGGAAGACTATTTTTATATGTCTACATAATATTATAAACTTTACATTGAGCACTCAATTTGGATGATTCCGTTTAAGTATATCTATATAATCATTTATATATATATATATATATATATATATATATATATATATATATATACACACCTTTAAGAAAAACAAAAACCGGTCACATTAGGATTATAAATTTATTTCCATCCTGTTATGGATATTGATATGAATCAATAACACCAAAAATAACAGGACTTCTTCAGATCTAATGGATAAAATAATTACAGTCACAATAGACACAGGAGGGAGGGTGGGAGATGGTAGAAGAGGGGTGAAGAGTCCACCCCCATTTACCCACATCCGGTTTTCCTTTTTATTACCGGTTGGAATCACAATAATGTAACTGGACGTATATTCAAAACTCATTTTCCACCGTAAATTAAATTTTTTGAATTTTAAATACTTTTCAATGTAAAACTCCGGATATAATGATAACTTTGGGAATTACAACATTTCTGAATAACTTTACGTAAAGATTACACTACTGTAATATATATTTCATCAATACATTGTTTTTAGTGTTTGTAATCGTTAAACTCTTTGTGTGTGTGTGTGTATTTTATGTATAGGTATGTATGTGACTGCAGTATTAAATGGCTAGAAATATCAGATTCTAACAGATGATAAATTAGGAAAATTCTTTTTTTATGAGGTTTTTCTTGTTAGTTCTCTTATTATTTACAATTAACCCCCGTTTTCGGTTCTAGGATTGTCACAATTCTTTAGACATGTGTACTAACTTTTTTGAAGTACTTATGTTTTTGGGTGTACACCTGAGAGGTGCGGTGGTTCCTCTCCAGAAGGAATCGCCAAAAAAAAAAAAAAAAAAAAAAAAAAAAAAAACCCACAGCAGAATTAGGAGATAGACAGATGCAGTATAACCCAGAGCAGTGCTTGTTGTGTTACCAGGACGAGACATCCGTCTTTGGTCATTGGGATAACTTAGTCAGGAGAGTTAGAAGCCGACCGTTGGACAAAATGAGATACGAAACTTTGGCTGCCATCTGTGTCGGGATATAGTCAGAGCGGAAACCATGTCCACCTTGGGAGTTGTTACCTACTTCCCCTCAGAATTTGATTTTGCTTTTTGTAGTCCTCATTTCTCTCACCATTCCGAACAACTGCAGAGATCGATAGGTCTCTTTTTTGGATACAATCACATCGTGAAGGAAAATATCGGGTATCCACCGAGAGCCGGCAGGGCACGACGCAAATTGCCACATAATGCTAGATGCTTGATAATTTCATTTGCATTTGAAGAGAACATGCCAATCTCCATGTACGATCAATAGCATCATTTTTCCTGCGATATTATTCGCAAGCGAAATTTGGGTTACGTCAAAGAAGGAAAAACAGAAACTGGTTACAACACAGACTGGGCTTATAAAGCCCAGTCGCCCGAGTCGGTAGAATACACCCACTGCATTTCTACAGAGAGGTAAGACTCCCCCAACAAGTATCCTGGATATGACATTAAACAATCTGATGGTGAGGACTTTGGGGAATGCAGAGTATCTCTTTATTGCCAGGTCCACTTTAACCCGGAATGATAGCACCTGATATCATCTTCATGTTCCGCTGCCAGCACGGATCTCCCTGAACCTTTCTTTCTACCTGTCTCTATCGTGCATTGCTCCCGAGAGATCTTCCAAGCTAAGCTGTTTGAGTGTTCGCCAAAGGCCCGGTAGACAGGGGTTCAATTCCTGGTCGAGTCATACCAAAGACTCAAAAAAATGGTACTTGATGCCTCCTTAATAACTAGCATTATGAAGTATGGATAAAAGGGTAAAATGTAGCAGTCCAGGTAAAGGAATATCACCCATTCCTACACCTCGGTGTACAAGCTATTGAAATGGCAGCCTTCGGGTTGCCCTCGACTAAGGTTACCAACTGTTTTACATTTAAACTGAGTGCAAACAAATGACTTATGCTAAATTGAATTGTTTGAAATAGATCTGTTCGATCAGTTATCTGCGTAAACCAATGATTGATGTTTAATAGAATTGTTAGTGATAGCAATACTTGGAACCATTTAACTTTATTGACTTATGTTAAATAGAATTGTTTGATAATCTAACAGTGCGTATCTGCAAAACAATTTTATAAATCATATATTTAATATATATGTAAAAACAGGATTTAGCCTTAAATGACCAATAATGGTTGATAGCCATCTGTTTGGTTTGATGGCTATGAAAAGATCCACGATGGGAATATCGTTGCGTCAATACTGAAAATAGAAGTTCTACTGAGCCAGACATGACGCAACGTTCACAGAAAACAGTAAACTTGTTGAATGGTATTCGAAAGACAGGAAACGACCATGCAGAAAACCTCCATGATGATAGGAAAAAACTGTCAAGCGATTCAGGCCAACATGAAGAAGCGGGAGATCAAGAATGAAATGGAAATTCATTGTGGCAAGCGATGGGGAAAGCGTTACACAACTTGGCCAATTAGATAATTATAGAATTATTTGCATGGTTAGAAATTGTGTTCAATAAGAATTACAATTATATTTAATCATTGCAGGGGGGGGGTAATATTTGATGGGAGCTCATGAAATACGGCCTGATGCTGAAGTTTGCCTAGCGTAAATAATATTTTGAAAGCTGTTTGTTTTATAGCCAACCTTTTCTTTTCCTCAATCGGTTTTATCCATAAAGATGGCTCAAAGAGAAAGATTCGCTTCAGTACACAGAAGTTTCAATTTCCCAACATCGGGGATGGATTGATGTGACCGTTTTTATGTTACTGAAGACTCCTGTCTATCTCTCTATTTGACAAATTTCTTAACTTTAAAAGCACAACAATTCCTCATCATCCTTGTGATAGAATAGCAAGTCGTGTTGTGGGTAAAGAAAAAAAAAATCCCTGGTAATGCACTTCTCATGTTGCCATTTCCAAGATGGCGGTTTTATATTTAGCAGGAGGCTACTTACAAATGGTAATGACGGTTAGTATCGGTTGTTTTTTTGTTTGTTTTTCTCCCGTTCTTAAAACACAGAAAGAGGGAGAGAGAGAGAGATTGTTATTGTAAAAGAAGTTAGAAAATTCAAGAATGAAAAGAAAGAAAGTAGAGAAATATGCTCAATGTGAATGAAAATGAATGAATAAACTTTGGTGGGTGAAAAATAAATGAACGAAAGAAAGAAATATTGTCATTCCCTTAGAATGGAAAAAAAGTTGAAGGGGTGCTTTTATGCCGTTAGTACGAAAAAAAAATAATAAAGGAACAATGGAAAGAATCCTTAGTATAAAGAAAAAGGAAATAAGACAGGAAGAAATATTGTAATGCTCTTAGTGTAAAAAAAAATGAATGATGGGGGGGATACAATTATACCCTTAGTACGAAAGAGTAGTCCATGTAGTGTAGTTGCATTCACTTTCGGACTAATGCCCTTGGGAAATGTATGTACTCCTTCATCCCTCCCAGCTATGGGTGAAATAGAATCACTACTTTTCTTCTCTAATGGTGGTTTTGAAGTTTGATATGCTATTAAATAAATAAACCAAATCTTAGAGAAAAAATAAATAAAGGAAGAGAGAAAGGAATTTTGTAATGTCCTTTGTATAGATATTTACCCAACCCCTCCGCTCAGGCAGGATATGACACAAGGTCAATTTTTAAGCGGAGTTTAACAGATTTGAATTCAGAGTTTTCCTTCTCCTAGACTTGTTGCCTCACCAAGACTGAAGAACCTAGTCTGCCCTACTATTTATCCATAGCTGGAGGGAGAATAATTGGATTCATACCTTTCCTAAGGGTATTAGTGCTATGTGAAATGCAATCAGTCTCATCCAGGATTTGAACTCGTGTCGCCGTGTCCAATTCCTACAACGATAACCATTTCACCACGGGGACCTTTGTCCTTTGTATATGAAAGAAAGGAAAGACTATAGTAAACACTTAATACAGAGAAAAATGTTGGAAGAAAAGAAATACTTGGTATAAAGAAAAAATTAAGGAAGGAATACTGTAATGCTGGTAATATAAAGAAAATTGGGCGAACGAAAGGACGGTATTTGTCGCTGCCTCCCACCAGACACGACTTGACACAAGGTCAAAAGCCCGAAGGCCGATTAAAGTGGGGATAAAGGGGAGGGGAAGGTCGGGAACGAGCCGAGACTCGAACCCTGCTTGTCTGTGCTGCTCATCGGCTCACTTAGTGCAATGTGAGCCTGATGAGGCAAGCAGTTTCACGAACCCAAATGTGGGTCCGGGCACGTATGCCAGTTTGCGGCTTAAACTAGACGCATGGTCTAGTGCCGTGCATGGGGGACAAAGGAGACAAAAATGCAGCTCGCCCACCCGAAGGTAGCCTAGTCGAAACTAGGTGCCTAATTAAAGGCCCCAAGTCTGCCATTGTTCCTTTTCCAGGGCCACGCTTCGGACCGAAGTCCAGAACAGACCCCGGGGCCTAATTTACGAAGCTCTTTGCTTCGATGTGGCACAAGGCCGAATGAATGGGGCGCCCAATGAGACTCGAACTCACTCGTGTAGGTTTGCTAGTCTAACTTGCTAACCGTTACACCACCAGAGGTACCCATGGGCGAAGGAAAGGACACTGTACTGTACTGAACACTGTACAGAGAAAAAGGAAGGAACCCTGTAATGCCCTTAACATATAAAAGGAATGAACGAACGAAGAAACGGTAGAACTTAAATAAAAAAAAAAATTAAGCACAATGTTCTAAGAAGGAAAGAAAGCAGAAAGGAAGTTTCATGATTATTGGGGGGGGGGAGCACGAAAAGAAATTATTTAGGCAATAAAGAAAAAAAAAAGAAAGAAAATGTTTTCTTTTAAAAAGAAAAGGGAACGGAAGGAATTCTATTAATCAAGGAAGAAAGGAAGGAACAAACATGCCCTTAATACGGAGAAATAATATATTTTGCGAGAGGCTGTTTACAAATGGTAATACTGCTTGGATTTGACAGCTTCTTAGATCAGCGCTTTTTTATGTAAGTTAAAGGATTATGGTGTGCTTGTGGGTTTATAAAGAGTAATGAATTGCAAATTTTGGACAAGCCGCAACGAACCTAAACGAAAGATTTCCGATCGGCCAGCAAAAGTTTTTATTAACTGTATTGATTTCATTTTATACTTTTGGACGGAAAAGACGACGCCTTGGAACTGATGGCATAGCCGGATAAAGACGAACGTTGATTGAATCAAAACATGACATTGTTTCCTGCACCCCACCTTATTCATCGGGTAGATGTGAAGGGGAGAAAGATTCAGAGATAAAAATGAAAGCAACAGAAGATGTAGAGACTGGAAAAAGCGGATAGAATCGAAAGAAAACGTATTAAAAGGAAGGAAAGCGAAAATAAAGGAAGGAAGGAAGGAAGGAAAAAGAGGGGGAAAAAATCAAGAGAAAGATTAGAAAGACATGGGGAGGGGAAACTGAGAGACAGAGGATTTGGAAAAGATGGAATAAATTTCAATGAAATATGAAAAGAATGAAAGGAGGGGAAAGGAAGGAGTAGAAAAAAGCGTTTTGCATAAATAAAAAACGAATGGAAGAACTGAATACTGTAATGTTCTTTGTGCTGAGAAAATAAAGAAAAGAACACCGTAATGTATTTATCACGGAGAAAAAAAGATGGAATACTGTAATGTCATTGGCAGAGAGAAAAATTAGGGTTAGGGAAAAAGGAAAGCAAAAACGGCCTTCAGAAAGAAAGACAGAGCAAAGTAAAAAGTACTGAGAGAAAGAAAGGGAAACAGCAATGTACAAAGTACTGAAAGAAAGAGCAATGTACAAAGTACTGAAAGAAAGAAAGAAAAAAAGAAAGAAAGAGCAATGTACAAAGTACTGAAAGAAAGAAAGAAAGAAAGAGCAATGTACAAAGTACAGAAAGAAAGAAAGAAAAAGAAAGAGCAATGTACAAAGTACTGAAAGAAAGAAAGAAAGAGCAATGTACAAAGTACTGAAAGAAAGAAAGAAAGAAAGAGCGATGTACAAAGTACTCAAAGAAAGAAAGAAAAATATACAAAGTACTGAAAGAGAGAAAATGAGAAAGAAAGAAAGAAAGAGAAACAGCAATGTACAAAGTACTGAAAGAAAGAAAGAAAGTAATGCACTAAGTACAGAAATATATATATATATATATATTGGTAGGAAGAAGGAAGGAAGAGAATTCGCTTAGAGTGAAAACAAAAAAAGAAAGCCAGTCAGAAGGAAGATAAAGTACCAAAATAAGTTGGGCAATAAAGAAGAAGAAAAAAGAACTCTTTTCTTAATGCAAAAAAAGGGGGGTTGGGGTGGGGAGAATAAACAAATAAATTGTGAGTTATTGAATACAATTAAGAATGCAAAGAAAAACCAAAAGTAATTCGAAATGAAGGAAAGAAACTCAATTTAGTTGCAAGAGAAAAATCGAAGGAAGGAAGGAAGGTAGGAAGTCACTGACTCAGTAATCCATTATTTCCTATGTTCTGGCGCCTCTGGTGGTGTAATGGTTAGCAAGCTCGGCTAGCAAACCTACACGAGTGAGTTCGAGTCTCATTGGGTGCCCCTTTCATATGGCCTTGTGCCACATCTAAGCAAAAAGCTTAGTAAATTTCCATTATTGCCTATGTTCTCTTCTGAGAACGTTCGATATTTTAACTGCCTTTCGTCTTAAGCGCCACTTAAATTAGAAATCCAAACAGAAAATAAAAAACTGAAATAGCCGAATTGTACCAAAACTCTTAAAGAATTATTGATAGTTTTTTATCATTAATATCAATCATTCTTTTATTCTTTCCTTTTCTTTCTTTTGTATTTACTTATTCATTTATTTATTTGGTATTCGTATATTTAAAAATGTATTATTTCTTCAACATTTTCTTTCTCTCTTGTTTCCTTTCATTAATTTTCATGTTTTTCTTTCTTTCTTTTGTGTATTACTTCTAATAAAAACATGTTATTTTGATTTAGTTTGGTTTCTTTGTTAAATGACATATCAACCTTCGTGGGTTATTTAATGCCAAAGTCATCCGTCTAGAAGAGCTGTGATGCTATTTAACCCGTAGCTGGGAGGATAAGGGGGTTCAAACCTTTCCAAAGGGTATTTGCCCGAAAGTGAATGTAATAGCGCGACTGGATTTCAAACTCGCTTACTACGATTCCGCTGTCCATTGCTTTAACCATTTCACCACAAGGACACCCCCATGTTCTTTCTTACATTCTTCGTATATTATTTTTTTTTAAATATTTCCTTATTTTCTTTCAGCTTTTTATCATTCATAATTCTTTCTTGTTTTTCTTTCAGTGTATATTTCTTTTTCTTTTCTTTCATCCACTCTTCTTTCTTTTTTTGTTTTCTCTTTTTTTTTTCTTTATTAATTTCTTCGAGTTTTTTTTGTTTTTTTTGTGTGTGTGTTTTTTTTCTTGTTTTATTCTTTTCATATTCATGGTACTTTGTTTATATATATTTTTTAGTTTGTTTTCTTTTTTGCTCTTTTCTTTCTTTCTTTCCTTTCTTCTTAGTATTTTTTTTCTTTCTTGTTTTATTTCCTTTTCTTTTTCTGTCTCCTCACATTCCTTGTTCTTTCATTCTTTCTCCGTTGTAAAGTGGGGGGTGGTTCACCATAACACATTTACTTGTTTCATCTCTTATTTGTTAAAAATGTTTAGATAATTTACTATTAAAAAATTCTTCAACCTAGAACACGCTGAAAACGAATTGCTGAACAGAAGAAGCGAATTGAAACGTAGATACGGGGTGCCTTCAATAAGTTTCCAGACCTTTTTTGTACATGCATTTAAAATTATCGTAGACTCTTGAAAATTCAGTATGTTATTGCTATACATCTTATGAGATGACTGACCAATTTTTATAATTTCAGGTTCAAAGGAACAGCTACAACAGGAAGTGGAATATAACCTACTAAATCCTAATTGTCACAGCTGGTGAATTTCAGAAATGCTATCTGGACGTGAGGACACTTTAGAAGAACGATATGCAATAAAATTCTGTTTTAATCTTGGACAAAATACCACAGAAATGTATGTATGAAGCATCTTGCATGAACCGAGCATCAGTTTTTGAGTGGCATAAGAGATTCAAGGTAGCTAGGGAGTCTGTGAGGGATGACGAGAGGTGTGGAAGGAATAAGGAAGTCAGAACACCAGAGTTGATTGGGTTACTATGTTGAGGTTTTAAGGGAGTTCAGGGAGATTCCGTCGGAAGGGGCCAGCACTCTTCAAATCGGGTCAGTGGCATTTCCACCAGGACAATACATCTATCCATAACTCCATCCTTGTCACAGGCTATTTGAGCAAGATGGGAATCAAGAGAGTTCCTCACCGTCCCTATAGTCCAGACCTAGCTCCCTGTGACTTTTGCTTATTCCCTAACCTCACAGGCTGTCGTTATGAGACAATTGAGGAGATGAAAGAGGCTGTGGCGAAGGTCATTGACACGCTCACACAAGAGGACTTCCATGGGGCCTTGCAGAAGTTGTTGGAACGGTACAACAAGTGCATTGCAGCCGGAGGAGATTACTTCGAAGGGGACTAGAGTTTCATGTGTGTATTATCAATAAAAGTGCCCATACGAAAAAAGTCTGGAAACTTATCGTATGCACCTCGTATTTTAACAAACTACTCGTGCGTCATTTATCCCCAGGATAATTTTATAATTTTTTCTCTTTGGCTTAGACTACTTTAAATCTAATAAACATTTTTTTCGTGAGTGTCACGTGTACTAACATCTAATTATGTAACTATCTCATCCAATACATACGTTTGATTAGGTAATTTTCTTACATATCCATCGAATCAATGAGCCCACAACATGAATAATACTTAACGGACATAAACATCTGAATAATCATAATATTCTTTTGGGGATGTCCTCGTGGTGTAATGGTTAAAGCGATGGACTGCAGAATCGTACAGGGTGGAACGATAAAATTGTCGTCCTAAAGAAAACAACACAACAGCTTTATTTTAAAACTTTTATTGAAAAAGTCAATTCAGGTAACTTGATTATGTAGTAGAGCTGACATCTATTCAATGTAGCCGCCTTCAGCCTCAATCACCGCCTCGATACAGATCCAAAACTGGGAGCATGCCTTTTCTATCGGCGCCGGCGGGAGCCCGACGAATACTCGGCAGATGGCGGCGATCAGGCTGGTTGTGGGATGTCATGTTGGTAATGTTCTCGACGTATGACCAAACGAAGTAGTCCAGCGGGTTCAGGTCGGGAGAGAAGGGGGGTCCAGTGAGAGAAGGGTGCAAAGTCGTAGCACTCCTTCTGAAGCCAAGCCTGGGTCTCTTTTGACTTGTGGGCCGGCGCCGAGTCCTACTGCCACACCCAGGGTCTGCCACCGGCCACCTGATTGCACCAGGGGATCACCACACTCTTCAGCACATCCAGGTACACTTTGGTGTTGGCTTTCAATCCGACTTCGAAGATGTGAGGTGCCATGAAGTGGCTCTCACTTGAAACCACACCAAAGACCATAACCGTAGCCGGAAACTTTGTTTTCATCACCCTGGGCACGTCCCTGTTATTCGTGGCAATCCAGATTGGCATTTTGAGAGTGCTAGCAGTGGTCCTGTTGTCATAAATTGGATCGGTAGAGTGCATGAGTTGTACAGCGGCGCATCTCCGATCTCGCTCGTTGAACATTGTGTCACTTTCAGACATGATAGAAGGCTCATATCGCTCTTGGGATTTGTGCACAACTGGACAACTAATAGATGGTCTGCAACAAACAAAAAAAAAAAAAAAAAAAGAAAACCGGTTTTCATTAAACGGAAATGGAATCATGTCGTCTTTTCTAGGGCGACAATTTTATCGTTCCACCCTCTAGTATACGAGTTCGAAATCCAATTGCGCTATAACGTTCACTTTCGAACAAATACCCTTAGGAAAGTTATGAATCTCCTAATCCTCCCAGCTATGGGTTAAATAGCATCACTACTGTTCTTCTAGACAGCTTGCTTTGGCATTAAATAACCTACAAAAATTTTACTTACAATAAGATTTGTTTGTTTGTGCGCTTGTTACATGTGAACTTCTCGACTAACGAACCATTCTTAAAGAAAATTAGAAAAGGAATTCCTTTCAACTTAAGGAGTGTTTCAAAGGTATAATAGAAGGAAGGACACGGGAGGGGGCAAAGTGGAGACCTTTCCCTTCACCCGTTAGCACAATTACCCGGAACTCTTCAGCTTAAAATTGAACTGTGAGATTTAATTTGCTCAGAAAGGAAATAAAATTAGCATCTACAGGAGAGACCTGGCCCCCTACTCTCTCCGGTACAAATTTTTTTGGTAGAAATTGATAACATAAGATTCGTTTGTACAGAAAACAATTGCCCAGTCGGCTGGGAAGGCAGTAGAATACACCGACTGCAGCTCTGCAGAGGGGTAAAACCCTCCCAACGAGTGTCCTTTTTCTATTTCAAGCTATTCAGTTTAGCCAAGAAGTTCTCATTCATCTAATTCAGTTTAGTATAAGTAGAGATTTTATTTACACACAGTTAAATGTCAAAACAGTTCTATATTAAACAAATCAGTTTAGTGTAAGTACAGTTTCAATGTCAAAAACAGTTCTATTTCAAATAATTCAGCTTAGAAAAAGCACGCTGTTTAAATGTAAGTACGGTTTGTCAAAAACATTTCTATTTCAAGCTATTCAGTTTAGTCAAACAATTCAGTTTAGCATAACAATGAAGGGGTGCTCCGTATTCCCCAAAGCCTCAGAATTATTGGAACCTCACCATCAGACTGTTTACTGTCATAATCAGGATACTCGTTGGGGGGGTCTTACCCCTCTGCAGGGCTGCAGACGGTGCATTCAACAGCCCCAGCTGACTGGACAAAATTCTGCTAGTGTGTGTGTATATATATATATATATATATATATATATATATATGTGTGTGTGTGTGTGTATGTATTTATGTATATATCCCGTGTTCTAGTTATCTCCTCCCTGCTCTCGGTGTAAGTATATTCAATTAAAAGGAATAAGGTTTTCAATCAAAAACAGGAGAAATGAGGAGCGTTCTCGTATTGAACATCTCGTCTCAACGAGACGAGTCTTTGGCAGACGAGAAAATAAAAGACAAAAACATTTAAGAACTTTAGATCTCTTTTCTTATCTAGCTCGACTTAATTAACTTGCTAAAAGATCAAAAGAATTTGCATCATCTGTTTTTAAATCTTTCTTTCAAATTTTTTTTTATTCTATTCTATTTTACAAGCAGGAAAATGATTGAAGCATAAATGAGGAGTAGTCTGACGATAACAGTTCGCATGGGTAGCTTACAAAAAGCAGATTGGAAAACCAAACGAAATAAAGCGGTTTTTTTTTTTTTTTTAGTCATTCATTGAAATTGGGTGTATTTGTATGTTTATCTTTGCGTTTGCATTTTTATTAGTTCATTACAAAAATTGTTATGTAAATGGTGTTTTGTTGGGTAAATGATTGTTTTGCACTTGAGATGGTTTATCAAAGTCACCTTCTACGGAGCAGAAATGAGAAAAGAAAAAAAATGGTGTTCGGGGTTTTGCCAAAATTAGGAACCGGACGGCGAAACGAAAACAAATGACTCAAAAGGAGAAAGACTTATCAGAACTTTTTTTTTCTTTTAACTTGAAAACAAAAAGGAAGGAAAAGACGATTTAAAAAAAGGAAGGATAAAAGGAAGAAAGAAAATAATTTTAAAAATCAAGTAAAAAAGAATAAAAGAAAATGAAAAAGAAAGAAAAAACACACAGACAGAAAGAAAATCCAAACAAAAGGAAATAAGGAAATAGTGAAATAAAGAAGGTCGAAAAGAATAAAACAATAAAGAAAAGAAAGAAAGAAAAGAAAGAAAGAAAGAGAAGATAAACAAGAAAGAAAAAAAGAAAAATGTAAAAGAAAAAAAAAATGCAGTGAAGAAAAAAAATCCGAAACGAAACGAAAAGAAACGAAATCCGAAAGGAAGGAAGGAAGAAAATAGTGGAATAAAGAAGTCAAAAAGAAAAATGAAAGAAAAAAGAAAAATGAAAGAAAAAAGAAAAATGAAAGAAAAAAGAAAAATGAAAGAAAAGAGAAAAATGAAAGAAAAGAGAAAAATGAAAGAAAAGAGAAAAATGAAAGAAAAAAGAAAAATGAAAGAAAAAAGAAAAATGAAAGAAAAAAGAAAAATGAAAGAAAAAAGAAAAATGAAAGAAAAGAGAAAAATGAAAGAAAAAAGAAAAATGAAAGAAAAAAGAAAACTGAAAGAAAAATAAATGTAAAAGAAAAGCACTTACGCAAAGAAAATCCGAAACGAAACAAAAAGAAATCCAAACGGGAGGGAGGAAGGAAACAGTGGAATAAAGAAGTCGAAAAGAAAAAAGAACGAAAGAAAAAAATGTAAAAGCAAAGAAAGCAGTGAGAAGAAAAGAAAAAAATCCGGAAGGAAGGAAAGAATTTGTGCAATAAAGAAAGTAAAAAAGAAAAAAGAGAGAAACGAAGAGAAACAAGAGAAAAAGAAAAAGAAAAAGAAAACAAAATAGAAATAAAAAGAAAGAACGATAAAGAAAAGAAAGCAGTGAGAAGAAGAAAAATGAAAAGAAGGAAAGAAACAATGGAATAAAGAAAGTCAAAATGAAAAAAAAAAAGAGAGGGACGAAGAGAAAGAAAGAAAGAAAATGCTAAGGAGAGAAAAAAAGAAGTTGGAAGGAAGCAAACAGGAAAATAAAGTTTGATTGAAACTTTTTAATGGTGATTATCATTGCATCGAAATGCTTATTTTGAAAGCATTTCAGAGTTGAGTGACATGAAAGAGTTCTTGAGAGGACAAGTTTATCGTTGCGGATTGAAAATTTTAGAAAGGCAGGTCCAGTTTTATAAAGAAAAACCGCCCGGTCGACTTCACAGCCTGCGAGTATTGCAGAAATTCAGGATGAGGCTTCATGAGTGTATCGCTCGTGAGAGAAGTCATTTAGACAATATAATCTCTTATGCTAAATTGAATTGTTTTAAATAGAACAGATTATTTACATAAAAATGGATTTGGCGTTAAATAACCTAAAAAGGTTGATAGGCCATAAAATCCAACAAACCAAACCAAAATAAAAATTGGAATAATCATAGATTTTTTTACTTTATTCCTCTCAAAATTTATACCCTCAAATTTTTCGATGATCGATTTGACTATACAAAGATCCTTTGCACAAATTTAATATCCTAAACCCTCTATAGGGCATACTAAAATAAAACCTTTCTATAGTAACAGACGTAAATGTTTTTCGAACATTTCTAATTTTTCCAAGAGGTACCATCATACCAAAGTCCTGATTCGGTTGCGGCTTGGAAGAATTCCGGGTTTTTTTTTCAAGTTAACTCAAATAAAAGTAGAATTTAACCATTTAAAAGTTTAGTAATATTATCATCCTGGTAACTATGTTACTTTAATCGTGGTACAAAAAAAAGTCATCATATAAAATGCATTCAAATCATCGATAAACTCACAAGTGAATTGAAAGTAGTATTTTAGATTTTAAAAATTTGGTTTGGTTTGTTGGGTTTTATGGTATATCAACCTTTGTAGGTTATTTAACGCCAAGTCCATTTTTATGTAAATAATCAGTTCTATGTAAAACAATTCAGTTTAGCATGAGTACACAGTTTGTAAAAAACATTTCGATTTCAAACTATTCAAGCAGTTATATATAAGAATTCAGTTTAGTGTAAGTACAGTTTCAATGTCAAAAACAGTTCAATTTCAAACAATTCAGTTTAGCATAAGTACGCAGTTTAAATGTGAGTATAATTTAATTGTGAAAAACGTTTCTATTTCGAGCTATTCAGTTTAGTCAAGCAGTTCTAATTCAGCTAATTCAGTTTAGTATTAGTACAGATTTTGTTTACACACAGTTAAATGTTAAAACAGTTCTATGTTAAACAATTCAGTTTAGTGTAAATACATTTTCAATGTCAAAAAACAGTTCTATTTCAAATAATTCAGTTTAGCATAAGCACATAGTTTAAATGTAAGTACGATTTAATCGTCAAAAACATTTCTATTTCAAGCTATTCAGTTTATTCAAACAATTCAGTTTAGCATAAGTATGCCGTTAGTTCTATTTAACTTATCGATAGGGACCTATCAGGTGCTATCACTCCGGGCCAGAGTAGACCTTGGAGCAATGGCAATGAAGGGGTGCTCTGCATTCCCCAAAGCTCCAGCATTGCTGGAACCTCACCATCAGATTGTTTAGTGTCATATCTAGGACACTCGTTGGAGGGGAGGTTTTACCTCTCTGCAGAGGCGCAGTCGGTGTATTCTACAGCCCCAGCCGATTGGGCAAAAATTTTACAAGTGCGTATTACTTTATCCGAAAATAAGTCAAATATCTGTCTAGGCATCAAATAATGTTAGTTTTTGACTCGATCAATATGAATTTTTGTTAAAGATTTGAGCGGTGTGATGATTACCGTCAAGGGAAATGGAATCGGTGAGATGGATTCAAATATTCTCTTTGTATCCACTTAGTGAACAATGCCTTATGAAAAAGCATGACTTATTTTGTTCTTCCCTTTCGCTACAAATAAGCAAGCACTCTCAAGACTTGGCGGAAAACCCATTCAGAAGATACAAAATGCCACTTCAAAACAATGGGTGCGAAGGTGTATCAGCCCTAAACCTCGTAGAGAAAACCTGTGGCCCCACGGACATTTGTGAGTTTCAGTAAAACCCTCACCAGGTCTTCACCTAGATTTGTAGTCTTACGAGAACAAGAATAGCATTATGAAAATTTAGGGCTTTGCTTTTTTTTTTTTTTTTTTTTTTTTTTTTTTTTTACACAGACCTTATTTTGCCTTATAATTTTACTCTATAATTCTAATACAAATGTTATCGGTTCCAGGTGAGCATTGTCAGAAGATAACGGTTTCAAACCCTACCCAAGCCGGCCAAAGGTTTACTTGGTCAAAAACGTGGTGCGATAGACAACAACAATGGAAGGCAGTAATTACTGGGGATACGGTTACAAGACTCAGCATTCCTATCCGAGGTCGCGGTAAATCACCTGAAGAAGGCCAGAGGTGAAATTTGGCCGAAACGTAGTGAAAGAAGAAACAACACAAAAACTACAAAGATGAGGACAAAAAGTCCGCAATAAAAAATTATTTCTCATATTAAGAAGCCTCATCTCAAAATGATTCCAATTAAAGACAAGTAAAAAAAATTTAAAAAATTATCGAAAAAAGTTTCAACAATTTTGAAATCAAAACAGTTACAATTCGTTTAGAATGTTTTATCTATAGTTACTTTTAAACAAAAACCTGCTTCATTTTTTTGTCTTTTTTTGTGGGGGGGTACTTATCTCGACTTAATCGGTAGAGTGTTCGACAATAGACCGGGAGACCTGGGTTCAATCCCAGGTCGAATCATACCACAAAAAAAAAAAAAAAAAAAAAAAACCGTCTAGAAGATACAAAATGCCACTTCAAAACAATGATTGCTAAGGTGTATCGGCCCTAAACCTCTTAGAAAAAACCAGTGGCCGCACAGACATTTGCGAGTTTCAGTAAAACCCTAACCAGGTCTTCACCTAGATTTGTAGTCTCACGAGAACAAGAATAGCATTATGAAAATTTAGGGCTTTGCGGTTTTGTTTTTGTTTTTACACAGACCTTATTTTGTCTTTTAGTCTAATACTAAATACTATACTTCTTATACAAACTTTATCGAAAAAGGTTTCAACAATTTTGGAATCAAAACAGTTACAAACTCTTCAAAAACAATTATGCAAATAATCAATAATCAATAACAATATCCACATCAAATCTAATACTAGTGTTTACTCAATCCAATGTCTGGAATGTTATCAAAAATTACGTGGGTGAATCTTCAAGATCAATTAATAACTGAATATACGAGCATGAGAGAGACTTCAAAATCGACGACGAAAAAAAAAAATGCGTTTGTCAAACATAATTTAGGCATTAATCACAAATTTATGTTTAAAGAGTCAAAACAGTTAATTAATATAGATAATTAGAAATACAAAAATATTGTTGAATCAAGCATTATTTCGGATTATAACGCAATTAAACAGTGGAGGTGCCCGTGGTGTAATGGTTATCGTCGTAGGAAATGGACACGGCGACACGAGTTCAAATCCTGGATGAGACTGATAGCATTTCACATTGCACTAATACCCTTGAGAAAGGTATGAATCCAATTATTCTCTCCCTCCAGCTATGGGTAAATAGTAGGGCAGACTAGGTATCAAGGACAGTCGTTGGTGGGGGTCATGTTAGCAAATAATTCTACAATAAATTAAATGATCCTTAAATGATAAAATGAAACAGTAGTTTATAATTGTCACTACCTCACTTGGTTGGTTTGTGGCCGACCAAATGTGCTACAATATCTGTGATAGTGCTATAATATAATATATAAATATAAGTTTTTATATATATTTAATAGCATGGATACTTATCTGCGACCACTAGTTTCATGCCGTCTTTATACGACAATCATCCGGCAGAAACTAGTGGTTGCAGATAAGCACCCATGCGATTAAAAAAATATATATATATAAACTAATATATATGTATATATAGTAAAGTTGTCTCCCTTTAGTCGAGGGCGACCAGAAGGCTCCCTTTTCAATAACTACAACACCGAGGTGTAGAGGAGGGCGCTACTCCTTTCCCTGGATTGCTCCACTTTACCCTTGATACGTACCTTATATTGCTGAGTGTTAAGTAAGGAAGTATCAAGTACCATTTTTAAAGTCTTTGGTATGATGCGACCTGGGATTGAACCCAGGTCTCCCGGAGCATTGGTGAACATTCTACCCTCTTGGCCATAACAGATATTTGAACTTTATATACATATAAGTTCAAATATATCAGTTAATGTTTCTATCAATCATTGATATCACGAGGTACCCCTGGTATTCGTGCAAGGTGGGTATTATTGAGCTGATCGCTTGGTTCCAGGGGGCCTTTCTCCGAGATTACCTGTGGGCCAGGTCTAAGTTAATAGATTGGCGCCTGAGGTACTTAATATGAAAAACGCCGAGGAGATCAAGCATTTTTTGTGACAGCCAAATTTGGTAAGTCTCCATTTGTTTGTGGCCGCCCACAATAAAAAGACTCCATGTTAAATATGTAGTGGTTCATGGTTACATCTGTCTCGTAATGGTTTGTACATTTACAGTACGAAATAAGCGTCGAATCAACCGAAAAGGACATCGACACGAGGTTAACGAAGGAATGGACAGCTATCAATAGGCTATCGATTATATGGAAATCAGACCGAACCGATAAAATGAAACGCAGTTTCTTCCAGGCAGCGGTCACATCGATACTGCTATATGGATGCACTACATGGACTCTAACAAAACGGCTGGAGAAGAAGCTAGACGGCAATTACACAAGAATGCTGCATGCAATCTTGAACAAGTCCTGGCGGCAACACCCCACAAGACACCAACTGTACGGCCACCTGCCTCCTATCACGAAAACTATTCAAGTTAGACGAACCAGACATGCAGGACACTGCTGGAGAAGCAGGGACGAACTCACAAGAGATGTACTCTTATGGACCCCCACACATGGCCGTGTAAAAGCAGGACGACCAGCACGAACATACATTCAGCAGCTATGTGAGGATACGGGATGTTGTCCTGAAGACCTGCCTGAGGCGATGAACGATAGGGAAAAGTGGCGAGAGAGGGTCAGGGATATCCGTGCTACCAGCACGACATGATGATGATGGAACAAACGTAGTGGTTCATTGCTATATTTGTCCCATAATAGTCGGTACATTTAGCGTATAAAATCAATATGCTAATGTAACAACTATTATGGGGCTACAGTAAGTAAAGTGATTGTATTTACTTAAATTCGGTTTGTTCTGAGGCAAAAAGGCGATTGTGCCGCGTCGACCAGTCTTCGTGGAATTTGTCAACCAGCCTTGACAATCAGCATTCGATATTTCAGCTTAAATCTGAGCTTGAACTGCCATCTTCGATGCCGCGGGGCCGCGTGTATTTAAACATAAGCAACATCACAGAATTCGGTTAAGGGTTTCTGTTCATTTATGTGTGTGTGAGAGAGAGAGAGAGAGAGAGAGAGTGTGTGTGTGTGAGTGTGCGAGTGAGTGTGTGTGTGTGAGTGAGTGTGAGAGTGAGTGAGTGTGTGTGTGTGTGTGTGCACGCGCGTGCGCAAGTACCCGGGTTGTTTTACAAAATCGGCAAGACATTCCTCTCCCTGTCACTGCCCATCCTTGAAAATATACCTCGGTATTTCTGCGGTGTTGGGATGGAGATAGTAGAGGGTCGTGACTAGTCGAGTTTGGCATTTGGATATTTTTATTAACATGTCTGCACCTTTCTTTCGTTAAATGAGACGTTCATTGGAAAACATGGTGAAACGTTTATATCCACTCCTTTTTCAATAAGCTATCTACAATATTATTTCCCCCCTCATTTTCTTTGTTCATTTTTGACATACGTACATGATTCTCTCCTTCAATTTTCGCCATTTTTCCAATCTCCTAATATTCAAGACATTTATTTATCAAATTATATCACTCTAAAATGGTATCATTTTTTAATAATTAATTGGAGGTGCCCGTGGTGTAATGGTTATCGTCGTAGGAAATGGACACGGTGACACAAGTTCAAATCCTGGACGAAGCTGATTGCATTTCACATAGCACTAATACCCTTGGGAAAGGTATGAATCCAATTATTCTCCCTCCAGCTATGGGTAAATAGTAGGACAGACTAGGTTCTTCAGTCTTGGTGAGGCAACTAGTCTAGGAGAAGGAAAACTCTGAATTCAAACCTGTTAAACTCCGCTTAAAAATTGACCTTGTGTCATATCCTGCCCGAGCGGAGAGGTTGGTAAATAGGATCATTTTTTAAATAAGATTATTTTTACTCATTGTGTTCAGTTAATAAGTCTTCAGATTCTTCTGATTGCTCACTCGGCTGTAGGCTTCTTTGCAGAGGTAAGACCCCACCACCAACGAGTGTCCTGCAAATGACACTAAACAATATGATGGTGAGGTTCCAGTAATGCTGGAGCTTTGGGGAATGCGGAGTACCCCTTCATTACCATCGCTCCCCGGTCCACTCTGGCCTGGAGTGGTAGCACCTGATAGGGTCCTATCTATCGGTCAAATAGAACTAAACTGTGTATTAAGCCAGGCGGCATCAAGTACCATTTTTTAAGTCTTTGGTATGACTCGGCCTAGGATTGAACCCCAGTCTCCTGGACCATTGGCGAACACTACTCATTCGGCCAATGGCCCGACTGTTACTAAACTAAATTGTTTGAAATAGAAATGTTTATTTGTATAAAAATGGATTTGGCATTAAATAATCCACAAAGATTGATATGCCATAAAACCCAAACAAACCAATTTAGATTCTTGCGAGTTTGATATGATTCGGTGTAGAGAATACAATCAAATTTAAAGACATATCAATCTTCGTGGGTTATTTAATGCCAAAACAATCCTTGTAGAAGAACTAGTATTATATAGCCCATAACTAGAGGCGGGAATAAGGAGGCTAATACCTTTCCCAAGAGTGTTAGTCCGAAAATGAACGTAATAATGCAACTCCCGTTCGAACTATGATATCCCTGTCCAGTCCAGTCCAGTCACCCCTTCACCGCTGGCACTCTCCCCAAAGATGATTTTATTTACAGTAGTTGGTATCCAAATTTAGATCGATAGATGAGTGTAATTCAATAAATAAATAAATAAAAGAGGTGGGGATTTTTTTAAAGAATTTTGTTCCCCAAAAATACAAACATTGAATTGTTTGAAATTGGTTTACCATAAAAATCTATGATCAAATCGAACCAGAGTAGTCTAGGCTTAAAAAGCTGGTTTGGTTCTTTTGTTTAAAGGCATATCAACCTTCGTGGGTTTTTTTTTATGCCAAAGCCTTCCTTGTAAAAGAACAGTAAGCGTACTATTTAAACCATAGTTGGGGAGGGATAAAGAAGGTCATACCCTTCCCCAGGGGATTAGTTTGAAAAGGAATATAATACCGTGACTGGAGTTTTAACTCGCTAACTACAATGTTACTGTCCAGCAGGTTAGAGGATATTCCTCATGGTACAGGGTGGAGCGATAAAATTGTCGTCCAATAGAAAACAACACTACAGCTTTATTTTAAAACTTTTATTGAAAAAAATCAATTCAGGTAACTTGATTATGTAGTAGAGCTGACATCTATTCAATGTAGTCGCCTTCAGCCTCAATCACCGCCTCGATACGGATCCGGAACTGGGAGTATGCCTTTTCCACAAGCGCCGGCGAATACTCGGCGGATGGCGGCGATCAGGCTGGCTTTGGTGTTGTGGAAGGTCATGTTGGTAATGTTCTCGACGTATGACCAAACGAAGTAGTCCAGTTAGTTCAGGTCGGGGAGGAGGGGGCAGTGAGAGAAGGGTACAAAGTCGTAGCACTCCTTCTGAAGCCAAGCCTGGGTCTCTGGACTTGTGGGCCCGCGCCGAGTCCTGCTGCCACACCCAGGGTCTGCCACCGGCCACCTGATTGCACCAGGGGATCACCACACTCTTCAGCACATCCAGGTACACTTTGGTGTTGGCTTTCAATCCGACTTCGAAGATGTGAGGTGCCATGAAGTGGATCTCACTTGAAACCACACCAAAGACCATAACCGTAGCTGGAAACCTTGTTTTCATCACCCTGAGCACGTCCCTGTTATTCGTGGCAATCTAGCGATGGTTCTGGCTGTTGTGCACCTGGTCTTGTTGTCATAAATTGGATCGGTAAAGAGCATGAATTGTACAGCGGCGTATCTCCGATCTCGCTCGTTGAAGATTGTGTCACTTTCAGACATGATAGCAGGTTCCTATCGCTCTTGGGATTTGTACACAACTGGCCAACTAGTAGATGGTCTGCAACAAAAAAAGAAAACCGTTTTTCCTTAAACGGAAATGGAATCATATCGTCTTTTCTAGGGCGACAATTTTATCGTTCCACCCCGTATAATGGCTTAAGTACTGGACTGTAGCCACGAAGTTATTGAGTTCAAACTTCAGTCGCGTTATTATATCAAGTTTTAGACTAACTCCCTTGGAAAAGGTATGCAAACCCCTTTTCCCTAAGCTATGGGTTAAATAGTACCACTACTGTTCTTGTACAAGGATGGCTTTGGCATTAAATAACCCACGAAGGATAACATGCCATTTAAATCATGAAACCACTCCAGCACATTGGTCACAACACAACGGGGACTCCTGCCTAAAACAGAGGTCTGTCAACAAGTTCTTGTTAGCCGTGAAGTACAAACCGTGTGAAATCTACCAAAAATATGCGATGTGTATGGAAAAGCATGTTTTAGTTTAGAAAAATCTTTACAAATCAGCAAAATACAGGTTTTCTACTACTAACAGGAATCGAAAAGAGTCCATGGACTGGAAACACACTGACTCTCCGGTAAAGAAAAAGTTCCGGATATAGCAATCAATAAAGACTCAGCATGTCAGTCTTCCAAGAAATCAAAGGATTCCTTACTACTGATTTCCTTTTTAAAAAGTTACAACTGCAAGCAATGCTTCCTCTACTTCTAAAACTGGCGCATCGTTGTGTGGGAGTCCATAAGAGTTCGTCCAGCACTGCAGGAGATTATATATAAAATTGCTGTTTTTTCAAACGGAAGTGTTCCAATCGATTTTAATTACGGCGTCAGATAACCTCTCTCTCTCTCTATATATATATATATATATATATATATATATATATATATATATATATATATATATAGGAATTTCCTTGAAGCATTGCACAAATTATTTTATAGTATTAATTCAGAGGGGTATTGCAATGCGAAATAATTATTTGAGTCTAATTAATTTCAAACCAAAAACTATCGTCAGAGACTTTTTTAAATGAACTTATCGATGAAGTTTTACCTTAAAATTAATTAGACTCAATAAAATTATTATATATATATATATATATATATATATATATATATGTGTGTGTGTGTGTTAAGAAAAACGAAAGTGGTTAGGCCAATAGGAATACTTCTTTCGTGTTATTTTTTTGTTCTCAACTAATTTTAACCTTCTGTCATCGTCAGGAAAATAGGTTTTCTAAATGAAAAAAGGTTTTCTGAAGAAAAAAAATGTTTTTAGAAAGTCCTTAAAAGAGCTGATGATTTACAAGAGAAGCGACAAAAAAATGAACGTGAAAAAATGAAAGGAGCCAAGTGCAAATCGAACGCTCCAGCGGTGTAGGAGAGGGCGTTCCTCTTTTCTCTGAATTGCTCCACTTTACCCTTGATCCATTCCTTATAAAGCTAACTGTTAAACAAAGATATCAAATACCATTTTTTTGGAGTCTGGTATGACTCGACCTAGGATTGAACCCTGGTCTCCTGGGTCATTGACGAATAAGACCAATGGGCTGGTATATAGTATATTTATTTGTTGAATGATTAGTCATTTTCTTTTTATCTATCTTAGTCTATCAATATCTATCTATTAATGAAATCATCCTATATATATATATATATATATATATATATATATATATATATATATATATATATATATATATATATATATATCCTATCATTCTTTAATGAAATTAATTACCTTTTCAACCAAAGAAACCAAAATTTTATCAATTTCTCGCTGAACATTATACAATGAAAACTGATATTATTCATTACAAAAACAGCATTTAAACTTTAACCCAAAAGTAAAATTCCATTATCAAAAAAAAAAAAAATTGCGTAGATATATATTATGGATCTCCTATAAAAATCAATAGTCCTATAACCTGGTTTGGTCGTGGGAGCGCTCCCTATACAACACGTCTTATACATGAATAGCCCAGTGGTGCCCATCCCTCTCCAGGTCTACACCTGGTTTGGAGTTTTCCTTCTCTTAGGCTGGTTACCATACCAAAGTTAAAGGGAACCGTTTGCCTGACTATTTACCCAAAGATGAAGGGGGAATAGTTGAACTCATTCCTTTCCTAGAGGTATAAGAAAATATGAAATATAAATAGCCGCGTTCAGGATTTTAACTCGGGGAGCCGACTCCACTTCCTACGATGATAATCGTTACGTCACAAGCGCCTTAAAGGACTTCGGTATTAAGAAATACCTAATGATAGGTTTTGACCATATAATATTTTACAAGAAAACTAATTAAATAATAAATAGTTGTTCGGTAATCAGTCAAGAAGGAAAACTGAAATCAAACCAGCTGTACTCCATCTAAAAATCAACCTTGTGTCGCATCCTATCTGAATTAGAGGAGTTGATCAATGCCTCTTGCTGGCTCCAGGCTATGCAGCTGGTGTATTTGCAAGAAGAGCTAGATCATCATAGTAGTCTTCATCTGCCATAGTTTCAGCCAGAAATCGACTTATTTTTATATATATATTTTTTTTAATGTGAAACCAATAACATCGTTTTTAATTGTATGATATTTTAAGAGAAAATTAATTTGTAGAAATTATTAAAGCAAAGATAAGGAAAACTGACTCCAAACCAGCTGTACTCCAGTTAAAAGTTGACCTTGTGTCGCAATTTCCAT
>CAUZXS010006728.1:145000-167500 GCA_963585895.1 Sepioteuthis lessoniana | reverse complement strand
TGATTTTACAAATGATTCATGTACTTGGTGCATTATCTTGTTAGATATAATCTAATCTTATATATGTATGTAATGTACAAATATAAAAAAAAAACAAGGTATTCCGAGGATGATTTTATTTATAGTGGAATTATTAGCCAAAGTTAAATGTTTTGGTTTTTACATTAAACCATTGTCAAGGCAGTTGATATGAGATGTATAGTCTGAATTATATTTAGTTACTAACTCTAAAAAAAAAAAAAAAAAGGCCGAAGGTATATCGACCAAAACATTGAGGATGTAACCACTGAGACGAAGACAACAGTTAGTTAGAGATGAATAAATAATGTATTTACCAACCCCTCTGCATGAGCAGGATGTACTACAAAGTCAATTTTTAAGTGGAGTTTAACAGGTTTGAAATCAGTTTTCCTTCTCCTAAACTGGTTGCTTTACCAAGGTTAAAGAACCCAATTTGTCCTACTATATACCCATAGCTGGAGGGAGATTAAGAGGATTCATACCTTTCCTAAGGTGTGAAATACAAATAGTCTCATCCAGGATTTGAACTAATGTTGTTAGGTCCATTTCCTATGACAGTAACCATAACACTATAAAACAAGTAAATAATGAAATAATGTACTTAATAACAACACCTTATTGCAGAAATTTAGACGATAATGCTATTCATCTGTCAAAATAGCACTAAGTTCTCATTGTTTGTGTGCATATATTTTCTTCTTAATCCTATTTAGTTAAACACAGACAAAGTTAATTTAATAGGTTTTTATTGATTTTTTTTTCATAACTATAGTTCAGTTTTATATAGAAATGTACTGAGTCCTTTCCACTATCAATAGTCATTTTCATTTCATTGAAATATTTATTTTCCTTAAGAATCTAGTGAAACTTGTTTTTAATATGTGAGATGCTTTCAGTCTAAAACGTAGGGAGGTTATTATAAACCCTAATATATATTAAACAAAACTTAAGAAATGTTGTAAAATGGAAAAAATAATAAAATCATTTTTTTTATACACAGTTACAAAAAAAAAATCAATAAAAATGCTAAAAAGAATCTTGTCAGTGATTTTTAATGAGACATGTTAAAGAGGATGACTGCTGCGTAAATATATGTATTAAAGTTGATAATATTGTTTGGTATATTCATAAATAAAAAGTGCTCAATATTATTGATAGAGCCTATATGTCTAAATTAGGACAGTCAACAATGCTAAATAAAAGTTAGTTTCTTGCCTAGGCATATCCGATCAGGAAAGAAACTGATAGTTACCAAGAATTGGTTGGTTGGTTTTGGTTTTATGGGATATCAACCTTTGTAGGTTATTTAATGCTAAATCCATTTTTATGCAAATAGGCAGCTCTATTTAAAAAATTCAGTTGAGCATGAGTATACAGTTTAATTGTCAAAAACAATTCCTTTTCAAACAATTCAGTTTAGCAGAAGCACGCGGTTTAAATATAAATACAGTTTAATTGTGAAAAACATTTCTATTTCAAGATATTCAGTTTAGTCAAACAGTTCTAATTCAAATAATTCAGTTTAGCATAAGTATGCAGTTAGTTCTATTTAACCCATAGATAGGACCCTTATCAGGTGCTACCACTCTGGGCCAGAGTGGACCTGGGAGCGATGACAATGAAGGGGTACTCCACATTCCCTAAGGCCCAGCATTACTGGAACCTCGCCATCAGATTATTTAGCGTCATATCAGGACACTCATTGGGGGTCCTGTTTGCCAATGGCCTGGGAGACCAGGTTCAATCCCAGGTTGAGTAATACCGAAGACTCAAAAAATGGTACTTGATTCCTCCAAACTTAACACTCAACATTATAAGGTATGGATCAAGAGTAAAGTGGAGCAATCCAGGGAAAGGAGTAGCACTCTTCCTTACACCTCGGTGTAGTAGCTACTGAAAAGGGAGCCTTCGGGTTACCCTCGACTTAGGTCGCCAACTTTACTTTACTTACCCCTCTGTAGAGAAGAAGTCAGTGTATTCTACAGTCCCAGCTGACTGGGCAATTACCAAGAATTGTTCATTCAATTCCTACAATATCTTAACTGATATATATATATATATATATATATATATATATATATGTGTGTGTGTGTGTGTGTGTGTGTGTAATACCTTTATTCCCAGCTATAAGTAAATAGTACCATTACTGTTCTTCTTCAAGAACAACTTTAACAATTTAATAACCCACAACAGTTGATATGCTATTAAACAAAGAAACTAAACGAAAACCAAAGCATAAATCAAGATAATAATAAAACAGGATATAAAGTCCCCAGTTACATTTTGTTGATCTTCTGTTGAACTCATTTGAATATTTTTAGATTAAAAAAAAACATGTATTTATTTGACATATTAAAACATGTGGCTCAATCAGGCACCTAATTACAAAGTAAATATTTAATTTTATGACTGTGTTTAGCAACCAACTCTGATCTTTTATTTAGTAGATTATTTGAATCTGAAAAACTTATTATATGGTAGCTCTTTTCTAAGCACAATTTATAATTTCTCAAGCCCTAATTACATCTACTGATTCTTTCTTTTTCTTTATATTCTCAGTGGTGACACCAATTTCAGTGGTTGAGATTTTACTACCAAGATATATGAAATGATCTAATTTCAGAGGCTTTCGATTTAATGTGGAGATGGCATTATCTTGTTTTTTTATTGATAATTTGTAATTTGATTTTTTCTTGATAACCAATTTTCTTTTATGAATCAAATTGTTTTACAGATACTTTTCATAGTTATTCTTGGCTTCACAAGTGCTATCAAATTTGACCTTCTGTTAAACATGCAGCATGAGCCTTATTATGAACTGGTTTGGTTTGATTTAGTAGGGTTTTATGGCATATCCCCCCATTGTAGGTTATCTAATGCCAAATCCTGTTTATACATATATATGATTTGTAAACACATTTTGTTAAGAAAATTTTTAAACAAGCCTGAGCTCATTTTTTTTATACAAAGTTAAATGGTTTCAAGTATTGTTATCTAACACTAACATTTAACATTAGTCATTTGTGTTTGCACACACTTAAACAGATATACAATATGATTTGTAAGTGAATAATCTGTAGGTTATTTCATTTTTAAATGAGTTAGAACTAATTTGTTTGCACATGAGTATTGCTATTGTTTCTACACAGTTAAATGGTTTCAATTATTGCTATCTAACATTGATAATTCTATTCAATATAAATCATTTGTTTGCTGACAATCAAGTGGTTACAAGTATTGATATACAATACCAATAATTCAATTAAGTACACAGTGAAATGGTTACAAGTATTGCTATGTATCAAAAACAATTCAATTAAACATCAGTCATTTGTTTACAGACAGTTTAACGCATAGATAAGACCCAGTCAGGTGCTACACTCCAGGCAGAGAAGACCTGGGAGCAATGCCAACAAAGGGGTACTCTGCATTCCTTAGAGCTCCAGGATTTAAGCCTCACTCATCAGGGGGACTAGTTTCATATCAAGGATACTCATCGTGAGGAGGTCTTACCCTTCTGCAGAGATGCAGTTGGTGCATTCTATAGCTCTAGCCAACTAGGCTATATTATAAATTGAATGACCCAGCCAAAAAACAGTTAACTAAATTTCTCTCAAAAATAAGACAAATATATTACCTACAAAAGTGAGCTATTTACTTCAGAAAACTGAGGCATGCTTAGTATAAAGGTTATTGTTGTAGGAAATGGTACTTGCATCTTGAGTTCAGACAGTTTTCTCGATCATTAACATGGGGAAAAATAACCTTTGAAGATACCTAATAAATAGAGATGATGAATTAGGTTTTATTGCACATCAACCCTTGTAGGTTATTTAATGCCTAATCCCGTTTGTATATGTGTGGTCTAAAATGCAATAGAATAAATTACTCACATCGTGTCTGCATTTGACCGTCGGGAAAAGAAAAAAGAGGAATGTGAGTTTGTGGACTCCTTATGTACGAATCACGTTCATTTGCATATGAGGAGAAAAAGAAGCTATAAAAAGACCAAATTAGCAAGGACAGCAGTCGTGTTATTCTGAGAGTGGAGAGCAGACAGTGAGCTAAAAGGAGTTGATGCGAGTTGCAGAGTCGTGTTATTCTGAGAGTTAGTGTGAGTAGCAGAGTTGCCGAGAAGGAGTTCCAACCCCCTTTTTTTCATTACAATATGTATTAGATATATGATTTGTAAACAATTAGCTTGTAGGTAACATTTTTAAATGAGCCAGAGCTAATTTTTTTTGTATACAGTTAAAAGGTTTCAAGTATTGCTATGTAAAATGAAGTAAAGTTGGCACCCATAGTCAAGGGTAACCCGAAGGCTCTCTTTTCAATAGATACTATATTGAGGTGTAGGGGAAGGCACTACTCCTTTCCTTGGATTGCTCCGCTTTACCCTTGATCCCTACCTTATAATGCTGAGTTTTAAGCAAAGAGGCATCAAGTATAATTTTTTGAGTCTTTGGTATGACTTAACCTGTGATCAAACCCTGGTCTCCCAGGCCATTGGTGAACACTCAACCCACTAGGCCAACAATTTAAATCAAAATGAGTCATTTGTTGGCACACAGTTAAAAGGTTATACATATATGACTTGTAAGTGAATAGTTTGTTTGTAATCTTATTTTTAAATGTATTGCAGACAATTAGATAGTTTCAAATATTACGATCTAACACTAATTATTTGTTTGTTCACAGTGAAGTAGTTTCAAGTATTGCTTACATTTTTAGTTTTATTTATACACAATTAAATGGTTTCAATTATTCCTATTCAACACTTTTCATTCATTTGCACACAGTTAAATAATTCTAACTATTACTACATAATTCAAGTATTGCTATTTAGGTAGCAATATTTAAAGCCATTTAACTGTATGCAAAAATTCAATTTAACATCAGTCATTTGTTTGCCCACAGTCAAATGGTTAAACAGTTCTATTTGAGCCATAGATGACCCTGTAACAAGTACTATCACTCTGGATCAGAATGAACCTGGAAGTAATGGTAAAGGAGGTGAACTGCACATTCCTCAAAGCTCTATGATTGGAGCCTCACTATTAGATCATTTATTGACATATCCAAGACACTTGTTAGTGGAGGAGTCTTATCCCTCAGTAGAGATGCAGTCAGTGTATTCTACAGCTAAAGCTGAGAAGTCCAAAATGTTGATCATTAAAAGCTTCAGAAATTACATTCTTACAATCAAGACAAAATTACCCACATATATATATAATTTGTATATATAAAACCCAATGTGTATTTATATATAGGGCCATGAGAAGCAACATGTTCTGGGGCTGGGGTTGCTTATAACTACCAGGAGAATAATGATTTTTTTCTAAGCCATTTTCTACATCTTGATATTACAACTAATTATGAAGTGTTTAACTGTTTAAAATGATTGTGAACAATAGTTATTAAATTTTGTACCTTCAGAAATTTGTGTATAAATATGACACAATTGTATGTTACTACCCCTTTGGCATAGTAGACTCCTCCACTAACAAGTGTCTTGGATATGTCAATAAATGATCTAATAGTGAGGCTCCAATCATAGAGCTTTGAGGAATGTGCAGTTCACCTCCTTTACCATTACTTCCAGGTTCATTCTGATCCAGAGTGATAGTACTTGTTACAGGGTCATCTATGGCTCAAATAGAACTGTTTAACTATTTGCCAATGATCCAGGAGACTGGGGTTCAATCCCAGATCCAATCAGACCAAAAACTCAAAAAATGGTACTTTATGTTTCCTTGCTTAACACTCCGCATTATAAGGTAGTATCTAGGGTAAGTGGAGCAATCCAGAGAAAAGAGTTGCCCCCTTCCCTTTCTGAAGCAAACTTAACATGGGGAATGTTTGTAGGCTATATTTCCACTCACAATCAGGCAATCTCTCAACATGACTAATTGAAGCTCCTTCACACCAACTACATTAATGCCACACTTAAGATAATGTACAATAGAAATCTATACTCCTTTCATCAACTGTTACTCTGTATAACATAACTGGTTTGTATCTAGAGTTTTCTTTCTTCTAGTCTGGTTGCCAATTAAGGCTAATACCAAATCCTATTTATACATATATATATATATATATATATATATATGATTTGTAGACAAATACTTTATAGTAAACAATTTTTAAATGAACCAGAGTTCATTTGTCTGCACACAGTTAAATGGTTTCAAGTACTGCTATCTAACACTGATAGTTTTATTTACACACAGTTAAATGGTTTCAAGCAAGTTCAAATTCCAGTCATACTATGTTCACTTTTGGGAAAGGCATGAACCCTTCTTATCCGACCCAGCTAGGGATTAAATAGTACAACTATTGTTCTACAATGATAGTTTGGGCATTAAATGACTCAAGAAGGCTGACATGCCATTAAAAAAAGAAACCAGCCCAAATCATTAAGAAGATCCTATTTACCCAACCCCTCTGCTCGGGCAGGATATGACACAAGGTCAATTTTTAAAGCGGAGTTTCAACTATTACTATCTAACATTAATAGTTTTATTTGCACACAATTAAATAGTTTCAAGTATTGCTATGTAATACTAACAATTCAATTTAAGTCATTTTTTTGCAAACAGTTAAATGGTTTCAAGTATTGCTATGTAATACTAATAATTCAATTTAAGTCATTTGTTTGCGCACTGTTAAAAAGTTTCAAGCATGGAAAAGGATTAATAGGCTTCTATTTGACCCACAGATTGGACCCTAACAGTCTGATCTTCTATTTACAAACAGCTTGGGTTGAAAAGAGATACATTCATGGTTTTCTGAAGGTGTTTCATTCATTCATGGCTTGGATTTATGAAACAAAGATAAAAAAAGGGCTGGTCCTGACTGACTGCAGGCACATTCATGACTGATGAGGCCGATGCAAAAGAGGCAGGCATGGTCGCACAGACTACAGCTGAAGATCTAGTCAGAGTTTGATGGCATAGTATTGCAGTTCCTCTTCCTGCACCTTTTATCTTTGAAAGTAACTTGCAGGTGATTTTAAAAGAGGAGACAATATGGCTGGTGGTGAGATGCCAGGTGTCATGATTCTCAGCTAGAATGAATCTAAGAGTCTTAGTGCCAAGATTTGAACTCAGTTTGCCATGTCCATAACCTTTACAACACATGTACTTCCATTTATAATAAATAAAAGTAATGAAACTCAAAAACATATAAGAATAGAGATAAAACTTGAGAACATGTTAAAAGAGTTAAATAAGCAAATTTTATAAGTGTGAAAAGATGCCAGAGAAGAAATGAATATTAATCTGAAAGTATCATTCATGGTGGAATGGTTAAGGAAGCTGGATAAGCAGACTATTGTTAGTGAGTTTGATTCTGACTGGGTGCTTTATGTTTCCCACCTTGTACTACATCTAAGCTAAACTTAGCGAATAATTATGTAGGATTTTTTTTTTCATGGGTCCTTGCTTCTGTTGTGCCTCCCTCTCAGAAAACCTGCCCAAATTTATATAATCATATTTATCAACCCCTCCACTCGGGCAGGATATGACACAAGGTCAGTTTTTAATGGAGTTTAAGATTTCAATTTTCCTTCTCCTAGACTAGTTGCCTTACCAAGGCTAAAGAACCTAGTCTGTCCTACTATTGACCCATAGCTGGAGGGAGAATAATTGGATTCATACCTTTCCCAAGGGTATTAGTGCTATGTGAAATGCAATCAGCCTCATCCAGGATTTGAACTCGTGTCACCATGTCCATTTCTTACGACGAAAACCATCACACCACGGGCACCTCCACAAATTTATATAATACTTGTTTATTGGCATTGATGATCATCATTAACAAGATGAAGGGAGCATCTGTGGTGTAGTGGTTAATGTGCTGGACTGTGACATTGAAGTAAGCAAGTTCAAACGTCACTCATGTTATGTTCACTTTTGAACTAATACTTTTGGGAAAGGCATGAACCATCCTATCCTACCCAGCTATAGATTAAATAGTACAACTTGTTCTACAAGGTTAACTTGGGCATTAAATGACCCAGGAAGATTGATATGCCATTAAACAAAGAAACCTATATTACTTTTGGTGCCATAGTGTTATACTCGTATTTGATGGGATCATGGGCAAAAAAATATCTCATTAGAAGTCACTAGACAAAATGTAAATACAAATATACCAGGAATGCAATTTCAGAACCTCAATGCGTAAAATAACTCAAGACTGGTTGATATGCCATTAAAATGAATTAATAAATGAAAGATTTTCAAAGCTTTTATTTTCTCAGAATATCTCTACTATTTAGACCCTGAAACAAGCAAACAGACAGAAAAAATTTTTTATGATGAGTGGAAACTCTGACTTTGAAGATAGATATAATCAAGGAATAAGTTCATTAAGAAATCATTTTTCTTTTTTTTCTTTCACCTGTGAAAAGGTGAGTCTATTTCATGCATGGTTGAATGGATGGAATGCTTATGAGGGTGCCAAGTGTGTGAGAAGCAAAAAGTACTTGATTCCACTCAGGGGATGCTCTTTGCCAAAATAACAAACCAATATGCTGATGTAAGGCTTACTTATATTGCCAGACAATATGATCTGGAAATAGATGTTAAATAGCATCTCTAAATCTATTATCATATATAAAAGTTTCAAAGATGACCATGAAACAGAGGTTATTTTTACAGTGATCCTTACATTTATCTGTGTTCTGTGTGGTACATCAAATGGTATGACGAGTGCTAGGCAAGTAGATTATTGTTAGTGAGTTTGATTCTCACTGGGTGACTCATAAACATTAGGGCTTGTGCAAAACTATGATTCAAAATCAAGGGTCTTTATATCTCAGTTTGCTGCACCAAATTTGTTTCGTCACACAAGGTCTCTGGTCTCTCTCTCTCCTTTTTTTTTTTCAAAATAAAAACCAATAATCAGTCCTATTTAGATAATAAATTTATTTTATCCTTTTTCTTGTTTGATCAGAAGAAGTCCTGTTAATTTTTATCTATTACTACACAAGCCATGTATCTGTTGGGATCCCATTGTAACTACAGTCCATGATGATACTGATGCTTCTATTAAGGGAGAAGCAAAGGATTTCACACAGTAATATGGTTTCATGTATTCTTATTCAGTACCAATAATTTTCAAACTAATTCATTTTACCCATATATGGGATCCAAACAAGTACTACCACTCTAAGTCAGAGTGGACTTGGGAGTAATAGTATTGGAAAGCCTTCACACACCTCAGACCTTCAAAACAGGAACCCCATCATCAGATGCAGTTTAGTGCCATATCCAGGACACCTCTTTTGGGGTGAGGGTCCTAGATCTCAGAAAAGGATAAAGTTGACTATTCTAAGACCCCACAGACAAAGTGGTAGGAATACTTCAATATTTTTACAATTGTGTCATAAGTTGTCTGACCATAGTAGAGGGTGACCTGAAGGTTCTCTTTTCATTAGCTACGACACCGAAGTGTAGGAAAGGGTGCTACTCCTTTCCTTGGATTGCTCCACTTACCCTAGATACTTCCTTGTAATGCTGAGTGTTAAGCAAGGAAGCATAAAGTACCATTTTTTGAGTTTTTGGTCTGATTCGACCTGGGATTGAACCCCAGTCTCTTGGACCATTGGCAAACACTTTACCTACTATGCCAAAGGGGTGGTAACATACAAGAGCAAGGAAAGCAAGAAAACCAGGTTCACAGACACAATAATGTATTATATATATCATCATCATCATGTCGTGCCGCTAGCATGGATATCCCTGACCCTCTCTTGCCACTTTTTCCTATCTTTCATCGCCTCTGGCAGGTCTTCTGGGCTACATTCCGTATCCTTACATAGATGCTGTATGTATGTTCTAGCTGATCATCCTGCTTTAGCTCGGCCATATGTGAGGGTCCATAGGAGTACATCACTTAAGTACAAAATTTAATAACTATTGTTCACAATCATTTTAAACAGTTAAACACTTCATAATTAGTTGTAATATCAATGTTTTCAGAGCCAATGTATTAAAGTTCACAATCATTTTAAACACTTCATATTTAGTTGCAATATTTATGTTATAAGAGTCGATGGATTAATAATGTTCACAATCATTTTAAACAGAAAAAAAAAAAATTCATACTTTGTAGCAATATCAATGTTTAAAAGCAACTGGATCATATAAAGTTCACAATCATTTTAAGTAGAAACATGAGTCTTTGGTATGACTTGACCTGGGATTGAACCCAGTTCTCCTGGACCATTGATAAACACTTTTACCCACTATGCCAATGGGCTGGTAACATAGAATTGTGTCATATTTAGACACAAATTTCTGAAGGTACAAAATCTTATAATTATTCTGAACAAAAATGGAAACCAACTTATTTAAAAACCTAAAAGCCTTTTCCGGCAATACTTATCAGAGGTGTAACATTATTATCAAAAGATGGTGTGAGATTGTAAGTCCACCAGAGCCTTATGACCAGATGTTGTTTAATGTCACACTCAAAACACCCCTTTTGTGGATGTCTTACACTCTGTTGAGATACTGTTGGTATATTCAAAGCCTTGTTAACAGGGCACTGTAAAGCTGAGAAGAATCCATCAATCAGCACTCATAAACTTTCAGAAGAGCTTAATTGATTGATTGATTTCAATGGCATGCCAAGTCATCTAGAGTTATTCTATGCCAAGAGGTTAGGGAATCATGTTCATTGTATGTTCCTATTTACATTTTTTGTGCTATTGTTTCTTAAGAGGCATTTTTTTGTCCACAGTCCTATCAATTATGTATAATTTTTTTCAGAGTGGATCCGGGAGTAATGGCAATTAAGGGGGTACTTTGCACTCCCTCAAAGCTTCAGAAATGGCGCTTAACCATCAGATGCAGTTTAGTGTCATATCCTGGACTCCCCTTTTTGGGGAGAGTCTTACTACTCAGTAGGAAATACAGTCAGCATATTCTAAACATTACCAAAAAGGCTGAAGAAGAGCTTGAATTATTGAAATCTACCACATGTAGAGTACTACATAAGATTAAAAAAAATGTACAATAGCTCATGCTAAGTTTCCTACGAATTCTCACTTGATTAAAAGATGGAAATACACTCCAATATCTTTATCTTTTCTTTACCACAATAATTGATATACATTAAGATTCTGAGATTAAGTATTTTCATCATTCTATACATATTTTTACTACTATCTTCATGTCATTCTACTCGTCATTTAGACCAAGGCTTTTGTCAGTGAAATCTTTAAATGCCTTCGCAAAAGAAGGTTCCATCACCAAGATGTTCCAGTGATTGACAGATAAGACAGTAAGTTTGTAAACACTTAGGTAAACCTTCTCCCTCAAACTCGTACATTAGGCAGGTGCAAATAACTTGTCAAGAGCCATTCATTTATTTTATCATCCTGTAATCTAATTTGAAGGCTGAAGAATACATCAACCAAAAAAACATTATTATAAGAGATGATAAAAAGATGGAAAGACTGCTGTCAAGTGTTTTTTACTTGATTAAATCAAATTCTTTTCTGCTCTTAAAAGTACGCTGGTTGATTTGCCAATTTTTGTTGGGTTACTTTATAACAATGTTTTTTAGCAATTATGATCTCCAATTATATACAGTACAAAAATGTACATTCACTATCATTTGAAACAGGTAAATACTTTATACTTAATTGCAATATCCATGTTTTAAGAGCCAATGTATTAATAAAGTTCACAATCATTTAAAACAAGTAAACACTTCATACTTAGCTGGAATATTAATGTTTTAGGAGTCACTGTATTATTAATGTTCACTTCACTATCATTTTAAACAGAAAAAAATCTTCATACTTTGTTGCAATATCAATGTTTAAAAGCAACTGTATCAATTAAGTCCACAATCATTTTAAGCAGATACATATTGTGCTTTGCAAAAAAAAAAAAAGAAATGGTAAATGAAAATAAACCCTGTATCCAGTGTAAAAATAGAACGGAAATTACAGATACAGAATCACTAATTTTGGAGGGAAAATCAAACCCTTATGGATGTAGTTGTAAACAAAGGGCAAGAGGTAAGAAGAAATAGAAAGAGAATTTACAATATCAAAGAACTTTACTAGAGATAAGAGGAAGAATTGGTGGGAAAAATGTTTAAGGCATTTCAAAACATGGTTGCTACATTTGAAATTGATCTTGTTTAAGGAAGGTTTGGTAATCTATTTAAGACAATATTTAATCTAGTATATCCAGAGTTGGTAACAATTCCAAGCAGGACAATTTGAATATTCAAATATAGAATATTAAATTTAAGTAACCCCAGTCAAGAGTTCAATGCAAATAAAATCCACAGAGCAAATCATTTTTTCAAATAAAAACCAACAATTGGTCACTTTAAGATAAGTTTATTTCTATCCTGTTAAAAAGCATTGATATAAATCAATGCTCTAAAAAATTAACAGGACTTCTTCAGATTAAACAAGAAAAAGGATAAAATAAAATCATTACCTAAAAGGGACTGATTGTTTGTTTTTATTTTGAAAAGAAAAAGAAGAAAAAAAAAAAAATATATTTATTGAGAAAGAGAGAGCTTTTTTGCATTTTATTTATTACTACACAAGCCATGTATCTGTTGGGATCCCATTGTAACAACAGTCAATGATGATACTGATGCTTCTATTAAGGAAGAAGCGAAGCATTTCACGCAGTAATATGGTTTCATGTATTCCTATTCAATACCAATAATTTTTAAACAAATTTATTTTACCTATATATGGGATCCAAACAAGTACTACCACTCTGTCAGAGTGAACTTGGAAGTAATGGTAATAGAATGACTCCACACACACCCAAAAAATCAGTAAAGATAAATGAAAATCAACCTCGTATCCAGTTTAAAAATAGAACGGAAATTACAAACACAGAATCACTAATTTTGGAGGGAAAATCAAACCCATACGGATGTAGCTGTAAACAAAGTATGTGCTTCCAAAAAACAATATTTTCAAACCAATGGCAATAAAAGACCAGAAGTCTGAATTTTGTGGATTACTATAAAAACAGCTAACAAAACATTCCACAACATACCCACCAAAAGACACAGAAGATGAAGTAATCAGCAGCTCACCAAATAAAGCAGATACCTACAGTCTAACAATGTATTAATGTAGGTGGTAGAAGTACACGATACTAAGATCCTAGATAGGGTACATGGATATTCCACTTGCATCTCATAAAATCATCATCATATAGCTTTTACAGAAATAGAATTTGATAAAAATTAGTCAATTTGATAATCACTTAAATGGATTTTGGAAAAAAAAAATTATTTCTAACAATATAAAGAAAAATCAATTGGTATACAGTGAATATTTGTTAGCTATCAACTAAATTTCAAGATTAAGTCAGTTCATTTAATTTAGTTTGGTTTTATGGCACATCAACCATTGTTGGTTATTTAATCCCAAATCTTGTTTTTACATATATATTAAATATATGATTTGTAAACATATTTTGTAGATACACACAGTTAAATGATCAAACAGTTCTATTTCTAACAATTCAATTAAGCATAAGTTAACAAAGTTAAATGGTTCCAAGTATTGCTATGTATCATGAAAAAATTCAATTAGACATCAGTTATTTGTTTACACACAGTTAAATGATCAAACAGTTTTATTTCTAACAATTCAATTTAGCATTAGTCATCTGTTTGCACAATGGGTCGGGAGACTGGAGTTCAATCTCAGGTTGAGTCATACCAAAGACTCAAAAAATGGTACTTGATACTTAATACTCAGCATTATAAGGTACATTTCAAGGGTAAGATGGAGAAATCCAGGGAAAGGAGTAGCACCCTTCCTTACACTTTGGTGTAGTAGCTATTAAAAAGGGAGCTTTCATGCAGCCCTCAACTATGGTACCCAACTTTACTTTACTTAAATATCAAACAGTTCTATTTGACCCATAGATAGGACCCTATCAGGTGCTACCACTCTGGACCATAGAGGACTTGGGAGCGATGGCAAAAAAGGGATACTCTGCATTCCCCAAAGCTCCAGCATTACTGGAGCCTCACCATTAAATTGTTTAATGTTATATTCAGGACACTCATTGAGGGAGGAGCCTTACCCCTCTGCAGAGATGCAGTTGGTGTATACTAGAGCCCCAGTCGAGTAGACTCATTAAATCAGTATTTAGTTTGGTTTCTTTGTTTAACAGCATATCAACATTTCTGGGTTATTTAATGCAGAAGCCATCCTTGTAGAGGAATAGCAGTGATAGTTTTTAACCCATAGCTGGAGAGGGGATAAGAGGGTTTATGCCTTTCCTAAGGATATTAGTCTGAAAGTGAATGTAATAGTGCAACTAGAGTTTAAAGTTGTTTACTTCAAGGCAAAAATCCATCACTTTAGCCATTACACTAAGAAGACTCCCCCTAAGTCAGTTTTAAGTCACTTTCTTATTGATACATAATGAAAACCTGCTTAAATTTACAAGCATCTCATGAGAAAGATGAAGTATGGATGATCAAAAATGACATAATGTGATATTATCCATAATGGCAAAACTATATTACCAACATGAAAAAAACCATTATACGTTTGGTCTTGCATGTCGCATTCATATAATATATAATAATTCATTTGAATTATATTCCCAACATTAAAACACAAATGATGGGTTATACATGTAGCTGTAATAGAAAAATGAAAATTAATCAATTTAATAATCACTTGGAAAAAATTTTACTTCTTATACCATAAAGAAAAATTTGTTGGTCTAAAGTTAGTGTTTGTCCTATTTACCAACGCCTCCGCTCGGGCAGGATATAACACAAGGTCAGTTTTTAAGTGGAGTTTAACAGGTTTGATTTCAAACTTTTCCTTCTCCTAGACTAGTTGCCTCACCAAGGCTGAAGAACCTAGCCTGTCCTACTATTGACCGATAGCTGGAGGGAGAATAATTGGATTCATACCTTTCCCAAGGGTATTAGTGCTATGTGAAATGCAATCAGTCTCGTCCAGGATTTGAACTCGTGTCGCCGTGTCCATATCTTGCGACGATAACCATTACACCAAGGGCACCTCCATCAAAGTTAGTGTTTGTTAACTGTCAACTCGATTCCAGTACTAAGTCATTTCCTTACTGATATATAATGTAAACCTGCTTAAATTTACAATCATCTCATGGGACAAATAAAGTATGGATGACCAAAAATGACATAACATGATATTATCCATAATTGCAAGACTATATTATCAACATTAAAATATCATTATATGATGGGTAACACTTCTGTTTTGAGACCTAAAAGATGAAGGTAATGTTATAAAGCTAAGAGATAATCAATATTTTATTAATAAACAAGTGTACAAATATTTGATTCCAAAATTTGGAGTATGACTTTTTATTGAAGCACCTTATTATCACATAAATCTTAGAATGTTCTATTTAAATAGAAGGCTGATAAGAACATTAGTTTTTTTTTTTGACAGATATAGCTGCTGTAAAATCATGTCTATAAACAGGTATCTGTGCTTTGATCTTATTCATGTGACAAATGTATTTGTCAAAGTTTTAAAGAGAGAGAGAGAGAGATGTATAAAAATAAGAAAACTTTGGCAGACAATTTTAAGACAAAGGTAAATATAAAAAGTAGGTTTGTAGATATTCAGTATCTGACTAACTAAACATCAATAGTATGGTCATAAAATAAGGGATCGGTTTCATACAAATCTTTAATGTTATTCTACCCTACCTTTTTTTGTTAATGACGATCATCATAAATTCTATATTTTTCTATAGTCTCCAGAAGGTATTTTGGTCATTAAGTGGGGGATCAGTTTTATAACATTTCTATTATTATTTTATTGAATCTTTTTACTTTTTTAATGGATTTATAGATTTTATACTTTTTTTTTTTTTTATAGATGGTGAAGGTAACATTGAATGTTTAATCACTAAATTTTGCTATTATCTAACTTTTTAAAATGAATTTTAGAACTGTTTGGGGTATTTGAAAAAAAAAAAAAAAAAAAAAGATGAATAAAAAAATTGACAATTCATATAATCAACATCATCATGTCATGCTGCCAGCACAGATCTCCCTGAACCTCTCTCACCACCCTTCTCTATCATCCATTGCCTCCCGGGAGGTCTTCAAGGCTACATCTTGTATCGGCACAGAGCTGTTGTATATAGGTTCTAGCTGGTCATCCTGCCTTTGCTCGTCCATGTGAAGGGGTCCACAGGAGTATATCACTCATGAGTTTGTCCTTACTTCTCCAGCAGTGTCTCACATTGTCTAATTTGGATAGTTTTTATGATGGGAGGTAGGTGGCCGTACAGCTGCCAATTTGTGCGATGTTGCCTCCAGGACTTGTTCAATATTGCTTGCAGCATTCTTGTGTAATTGCTGTCAAGCTTTTTCTCCATACATTTAATTAGCATCTATGTAGTGCATCCATATAGCAGTATTGACATGACTGCCGAAGTGAGCTGTAGGAAGAGTACTGTGAATCCATATAATATTAGATGATAATAATATTTTTATTATTCCCAAAAGGAAGTAGGTGAAAAATCCATGATAGTATGAGTGGGAGATAATTATTCAGTTTAATTGATATAAACACTATTTCAAAGTTGGTAATAAAAACAAAGGAAAGATAACTCCTTAACATGCATGTTGGAAAATCAGAGATCATTTTGACATGGTATGTATATTGTAAATCAGACCTTTTGCTCTAAAACAATAGAAAATAGTGTCATCTAGTCAGTTCATTCAAATTTTACATCATTGAATTGACACTTTGTTGCTGGAAAGTAAAGAATACAATAAAGGATTAAAGGAAAAAGAAGCATCTTGATCAGATATTCCATGATGGTATGGAAAAACAACAAAGTTTGTCAGTATTTTAAGATTCTGCTGGAGCGCTATGAAGTAGTGTTCATGATGCTTTAGCCTCCCACCCAACCATGCCTTACAGACATGAGCTTTCAGGTATCTCCAGAGGGAGAAATCACAAGATAGATCTGCTGTGTAGGTTTAAAGACTTGAGCTTTCCTGCATATCAAGAGGAAGAAATCACAAGAGGATAGATCTGCTGCGTAGGTTTAAAGACTTGAGCTTTCAGGTATCTCCAGAGGGAGAAATCACAAGAAGATAGATCTGCTGCGTAGGTTTAAAGACTTGAGCTTTCAGGTATCTCCAGAGGGAGAAGTCACAAGAGGATAGATCTGCTGTGTAGGTTAAAGACAAGCTTTCCTGCATATCAAGAGGGAGAAATCACAAGAGGATAGATCTGCTGCGTAGGTTTAAAGACTTGAGCTTTCCTGTATATCCAGAGAGAGAAATCACGAGAGGATAGATCTGCTGCGTAGGTTTAAAGTCTTGAGCTTTCAGTTATTGCAATAAGGTAAGTCTATTTAGCAAATTAGCTACAAGATGTAACCACATAGAGAGATAAGGCACACTGGAAAAATTAATCCCTGAATTTCACCATCCTCCACTATAAAGATTTGAAGTGGGTGCTACTCAAAGATATATCTCCCACCTGCTCATAATGACTAACACTTGTGCAGCAATAATATAAACTCAAGAAGATCATCCTGCTGAGCAGTGGATTATAATGTTCTGTAATTTTATACTTGATTACAAATTATATTTCATCATCAAGTCTTGCAGATTGGACAAAATTTCTGAGAAAAAGTCATGGTAATCTTTCAGTGGCTCTTTTTTTTACCTCATCAATAAACCCCACTCATATAGATGCGTAACTGTTGTTTCCTGCCTGAACAATATGATCCCAACCATCGACCTATGAGGTTCCTCCACCCAACATTTGGTGATGCGCACTGTTAACTCATATTTGGATTCATGTGCCAAAGTTCATATTCGCCAATCCTGCATCCCATGGTTTCCATTGCTATACACTTGTATGGCTCATATAAAACTCTCCTCCACCAGTGACTGTTATCTTGCTCCAGCATGTCACTGGATAACTGTTATGGAGTTTAACCTTTCTGGTTCTATTGTCACAGGATTATACATTTCCCATGTAACACTTGCATGCTGCAAACTTATCCAGTTATAATAAAGGGTCTTTTAAAATTATATCACAAGAGACAGGTGCTGAATATTTCTTGGCTTGACTGTGAAGGATTTGGTTAGTTGAGTTTTATGGCATATAAAGCTTATAGGGTTATTTAAAGCCAAATTCTATCTATAAATATAGCCCAGTTGGCTGGGGCTGCAGAATACACCAACTGTAAGGCTCCCCAACAAGTGTCCTGGATATGACACTAAACAATCTGATAGTGAGGCTCCAGTAATGCTGGAGCTTTGGGGAATACAGAGTATCCCTTTTTTGCCATTGCTCCCAGGTCCTCTCTGGTCCAGAGTGGTAGCACCTGATAGGGTCCTATTCATGGGTCAAATAGAACTGTTTGACATTTAAACTGTGTGCAAACAAATGACTTATGCTAAATTGAATAGTTAGAAATAAAACTGTTTGATCATTTAACAGTGTCTAAATAAATGACTGATGTCTAATTGAATTGATACAAATTGATACAAATCAATACTTGAAACAATTTAACTGTTGACTTATGTTAATTTGAATTGTTAGAAATAAAACTGTTTGATCATTTAATTGTGTGTATCAACAAAATGTGTTAACAAATCATATATCTAACATATATATATATATATATATATATATATATATATATATATATATATATATATAAAGAGGATTTGGCATTGAATAACCAAGAATGGTTGATATGCCATAAAAACAAACCAAACTAAATCTTTATACATATGATTTGTAAATGCATAAAGTAAGTAAAGTTGAGTGGGGGTGACCTGAAGGCACCCTTTTTAATAGCTACTACACTGGGGTGTAAGGGATGGCAATACTCCTTTCCCTGGATTGCTCCACTTTACCCTTGATACGTACATTATATCGCTGTGTTAAGCAAGGCGGTATCAAGTATCATTTTAAAAGTGTTTAGTATGACGTGACCTGGGATTGAACCCAGGTCTTCCAGACCATTTATTCATATAATTTCTAAGTCAATAGTTTGTAGGTAATTTTATTTTTAAATGAGTCAGTGGTTATTTGTTTGCACACAGTAATATGGTTCCAAGTATTCTAGCATGAATAGTTCTATTTAGTATTAGTCATTTGTTTGCATTCACTTGAATGGTTTCAAATATTGCTATCTAATAAGAATAGTTTTATTTGCACACAGTTAAATGGTTTCAAGCACCACTATGTAATACTAACAATTCAATTAAGTACACAGTTAAAGTACTGCTAATCAACACAAATAATTCTATCTAACATCATTCATTAGCACATTAATTATTCTAAGTATTGCTATTTATCACTAACAATTCATTTATTTACACACAGTCAAATGGTCAAACAGTTCTATTTCTAACAACTCAATTTAGCATTGGTCATTTGTTGCACACAGTTTAAATGTCAAACAAGTCTATTTAAACCAGAGATAGGACCCAATCAGTTGTCAGAATGGACCTGGGAGTAATGGCAATGAAGGGGTATTTCATATTCCTAAAACCCTCTAGGGCTCACCATCAGATTATTTAATGTAATATCCAGGACACCTGTTGTGGGGAGGGGTTTACTCCTCTGTAGAGATGCAGTCAGCGTATTCCATAGCCCCAGCCAACTGGAGTGGACAATGAAGGAAATGACCTAGCTATATAACATATTCATTCAACAGTTCAACACATCTAGTTCATTGTTTTTGTTTTAAAAAGAAAAAAAGTATATAAATTAATCCTGATTGATTGATTAATTGAAACAGCATATCAACCATTCTAGGGTTATTTTATTACAAGAGGTTCAGGAATTCATTGAGATTTAAATTTTGCATTTTTTGCATAGTTGCTTCTTAGAAATTTTTGCAGACAGTTATATGATACAAACAATTTGTGCACAGTTTCAAGTATTTCTATCTAATACTAATAATTATATAGTTTTGAGTAATTTCTCTAATTTGATCCTATTTACCCAACCCCTCCGCTTGGGCAGGATATGACACAAGGTCAATTTTTAAGCGGAGTTTAACAGGTTTGAATTCAAACTTTTCCTTCTCCTAGACTAGTTGCTGAACCAAGGCTGAAGAACCCAGTCTACCCTACTATTTACCTATAGCTGAAGGGAGAATAATTGGATTCATACCTTTCCCAAGAGTATTAGTGCTATGTGAAATGCAATCAGTCTCGTCCAGGATTTGAACTCATGTCGCCGTGTCCATTTCCTACGACAATAACCATTACGGGTACCTCCAATTTGATAGTAGTCATTTATTTGCACAGGGGTATATGATTTTAAGTAATAAATAATAATCCTTAGTAAAAAATCATAAGTTGGTAAAAGTAAAGTTGGTGACCTTCGTTGAGAGTGACCCAAAGGGTCCCTTACAATAGCTACTATACTGAAGTGTAGGGGAGGGCGCTACTCCATTCCTTGAATTGCTCCACTTTACCTTTGATCTTCACCTCTCGCCTTATAATACTGAGTGTTAAGCAAGGAGGTATCAAGTACCATTTCTTGAGTCTTTGGTATGACTTGACCAGGGATTGAACCCCGGTCTCCCAGACCATTGGCGAACACTCTACTCAATGACCTGGTTAGGCCAAACATCAAGTAACTATTCTTAATACAAATAATTCATGGTCATAAGACATCAAGTATTACAATCCACTGAAATAATTCTTAAACGGACCTATTTGACCCATACAGGTACAACCACTCTGAGTCAGAGTGGACTTGGGAGTAATGGCAATAAAGGAATGCAACACACCCACCAGATATTTACCTGGCCTCAGATGAGCAGCCTGGCATTCGAGCCAGGTGGAGTATCAATGACATAGATTTATATTGCACAGGATCTTCAGGTCTGGTGAATTTATAACCAGCAAGGTTACCTGGCATACATGCTGGAAAACTTAGCAAGAGCTGGCATAGTTCACATTGCACCTAGTGATCCTACAACCAGCATTGTCTGGCAGAGCATGAGTTTTGGCTTGTGCACCCTCCCCGACCGCCCCTCTATAAAAAAGACCTTGTGCCAAATCCTGCCTAGTGAGAGGCATAGATAAATATCACACTCACCAGATCTCCAAAACAAAAAACTTACTAACAGATGCTATTTAGTGTCACACTCAAAACATCCCTTTTTTTAGAGGGGGTCTTAGAGGGTACAGTCAGGATTAATAGCAAATAAAGTCGAAAAATTAGAACTTAAAAAAAAAAACTAAAAAATTAACTGATTGTGTTGTTGGTTAGACTAAGAACTTTTCAATATTCTCTAATAATTCTAATATTTTTGCTAACACACCTATTCTTAGCTCACGAACAACCTTATTTACACACTACTTTTAATCACAAGTGGTATGACACATGCACTAACAATGAAGAGAGAAAGAGAGACTTTCTCCCAGCGCTGGTCTGGGACACACCTCAGTCAGCCGTGTTGGTCAATACTCAGATCTGGTTGAGTGTGTCCTGGCTTTGCAGGTAGTCAGTCAAGGTGTGCATTGACCAGCATCCTCGAGCCTCAGGGGGCCGTCACCCCAGGCTCTAACCCTCTAGCTTTATCACTTGATACCTGTGGCACCCTTTTCTAGGGAAATGCCAATGGGGCCAGAGGCATTTTTGGAGCTGCTGAGCATGTGTCTGGGCTAAGGCCCTGTGTCAGGAACAATGTAAAAAAGGCCTCATGCCACACTGTTTGGTTGGTGGGACAAACGACAAATACCAAGAAAGAAAAAGAGATCAAAATACAACTATATTACTGTACATAGGATTATGAACGACGTTACAAAAATCATTTTTTTCTATATCTCATTTCATATATCTTCCAATTAGAGTGATGGTCTGCTTAAATTTCATAAAAATCTAATATGTTTGAGGAAATTATAAAGAGGAAGTAACTGATTCATAGTATTTCAGGTAGATAATTTGATACATAAAAATAAGTATAACCTTAAAAAAAATAAAACAAAAAACACATTTCAAATAGAAAAATCAACAGATGACTTAAAAAGAAAAAACACAGAATATAATTCTTTTGATTGCCATAATTTTCAAAAAGAAGTGGTTGGTTGGTTGGTTGGTTGGGTTTTATGGCATATCAACCTTTGTAGGTTATTTAATACCAAATCCATTTTCATACAAATAATCAGTTCTATTTCAAACAATTCAGTTTAGCATAAGTACATGGTTTGATTATAAAAATACATTTCTATTTCAAGCTATTCAGTTTAGTCAAACAGTTCTAATTCAAACAATTCAGTTTGTACACAGTTTAGTTCTATTTAACTCACAGATAGGGCCCTATCAGGTCCGACCACTCGAGGCTAGAGTGGACCTGGGAGCAATGGCAGCATCACTAGAACCTCACAATCAGATTTTTTAGTGTCATATCCAGAACACTCATTGGAGGGGTCTCTTACTTCTTTGCAGAGGTGCAATTG